>LHPF02000072.1:0-76153 GCA_002245815.2 Micractinium conductrix
GGAAGTGGTGGAGACGGCGAGGGTGGTAATGGCGGTGAGGGGCTTGGGGGCGGCGGCGGAGAGAGAGAGGGTGGCGGCGGCGGCGAGGGCCTGGGCGGAGGCGGCGGAGAGGGAGAGGGTGGTGGCGGCGGCGAGGGGCTGGGAGGGGGCAGTGGAGAGGGAGATGGTGGTGGCGGCGGCGAGGGCCTGGGAGGGAGTGGTGGAGTTGGCGAGGGTGGTAATGGCGGTGAGGGAGAGGGTGGCGGCGGTGGCGAGGGGCTGGGAGGAAGTGGTGGCGGTGGAGAGGGTGGTAATGGCGGTGAGGGGCTTGGGGGCGGCGGCGGAGAGGGAGAGGGTGGAGGCGGCGGCGAGGGCCTGGGCGGAGGCGGCGGAGAGGGAGAGGGTGGTGGCGGCGGCGAGGGGCTGGGAGGGGGCAGTGGAGAGGGAGATGGAGGCGGCGGCGGCGAGGGGCTGGGAGGAAGTGGTGGAGATGGCGAGGGTGGTATTGGCGGCGAGGGCGAGGGTGGCGGTGGCGGCGAGGGGCTGGGAGGGGGCTGTGGAGAGGGAGAGGGTGGTGGCAGAGGCGGCAATGGAGGGGAAGGCGAGGGCGGCCAAGGCGATGGTGGTGGTGAGGGAGGACGCGGGCTTGGTGGTGGGGGCTGGGGTGGGGGGCTTGGTGGGGGCCTTGGAGGACTAGGGGGCGGGGGGCTGGGTGGAGGGGGCTTTGGTGGAGGTTGTGGCGGGGGCAAAGGGGGCGGTGGGCGAGGCGATGGCGGGTGTGGGGGCCGCGGTGACGGCGGCAACGGAGGTTCTGGTGGCGGGGGACTGGGTGGCGGCGAAGGAGCGGTGGCCACTTGAAAAAAACGGGTAGGAACTGTTGTGTAGTTTCCGGGCCTGCTCGTAGGGATCGGGGCATGTGTGATGATGAGTGAAGTTCGGGTTGCTTGAATGGTGCACCCATCCCCGACCAGCACAGACCGGGAGTCGCACTGGCGGATTATGACTCGAAATGCAGTTGGCAAAGTTTGTAGCTGACTGCTCGACTCACGCTACGCAGTTCCCCGAGTTGCAGCGCCACACAAAGGCCAGCTTGGCTGCCCCGGTGCGTTGATACCAGCGGAATCTATCGGGGGCAGGCGGACGAGGGAGGGAGACGTGGGTGCAAGACCAAAGGGCAAGGAGAGCCACGCACATCGGGCCAATACATCCATCTGAAGGCCACGAGCAAACACACAGGGCAGGGTGCCTGCAAAGGCTCTCCTCCCTCGGACAGCCTGCGCGCGTCACCGACACTCGAGGCAGCGGCAACACCGATGGGGCATTGTGCACTGGCACCTCCCCCACCGCCACCTGATGTTGTGCCAGCCACGTGCGAGTGTGTAGTTTTCCATCGTTTCCGTTGCACCGCAGCAGGCTTGTGGGAAGGAGGGGTCGCAGGTGGGCGTCAATGGTACGGCCTGGGCAGGCAGGGGAGGCGAGGGCGCAACGGGGTGGTCAAGAGGTGCCCAGTGGGAGGGATGTCCAGCCACACTCCTTGGACTGGCGACTGGGAGAGGCCGGTTCGCTTTGGAGGTCGCCGTAACTCTTGGACGGGCGCACAGACGGCGTTTGCTTGAGTGCCTGGAGTAGCAAAGGGAGCGAGCGATAGCCCAGGCAGCATTGTCTCTGGCGTGCATGAGACGCAACGGCAAGCGCAGGGGGCTGCAACAAACGTGGAGTTGCACGGATGGGGCAGGTTGGGGTGACCTGGGCAAGGCAATCTCGATTTCATTCATCTGCTTGGTCAGAACAAGTGACAGTTGGACAGCCGGTAAAAGAAAGTCGGCCGGTTTGTCTGCCTGTCTGTCTATCTGAAGGTCGGTCTGTAGGTCGGTCATGCAAAACAAGCTCGGAAAGGGAGCCGGAGGAGGCAGGGCCGGACTGGTGAAACAGGCAGCTGCGATCCATGGGCGACTCACCCCGCACGCAAAATTGAAAACCGGTGAGAGGTCGCTCTGCGAGGGGCCTATCCATAACGCAGAGGCGTCGTTGCCGCGCATGCGAAAGTCCCAGGGCGCGGCGGCATCAATCCACAGCTCTCCAACAATCTGCAGGGAAAATGAACGGGGGGTGGGTCAACATTAACAAACAAGGGCTGCACGGTCACCGCCCGGTCGTGCCGCGGGTCCCCTGGACTGGCCAGGGCTAGGGCCCATGTTGCACCGCGGTTGGTTGGGCACCTCTCGAGACGCAGGTGGGCGCAATACGTGCTGTGTGCCTGCACACAGGCGACCCCTCCCCCCCCAATGGTTTCTTCCATTGTGCCGTGAGGAGGATCCCAGCGGGTGGATGGCTGAGTGGGTGCCACCCAGTGGGTGATCAGCCATCGTCCAGTGTGTTCGACAGCACCTTTCTAGCACCCAACCGAGCAGCGCCGCCTTCACACGGCCCCCGCTCCCCTCCACCGTGGAGGCTGACAGTCGTGTGTGGTGCACACATGCACAGCGTGGGCGGCCGGGGCGCTCACCTCCATCGTCACGTTGTCCGCCAGCACCTCTCCCGTGCTAGGCACCACTAGGCAGTCGTCGGGCAGCGCGCAGCTAACGTTGGATATTATCGTGTTGATGCGCAGCGTGCCAGGGCCTGTATTCACGGATTGGCAGCCAGGGCACAGCGACTTGACGTGCGCTGTTGATGGCACACGACGATGCACCGTGGCCAGCGCACCAGCTCACAATCCGACAGCAGCTGCACGCTGGGTGGAGTGACGCTGGGCGTTGCTGCCTGCACGGCTGTTGTGGGCGCACCTGTGTTGTACGCTGGCACCGCACTTCCAAAGGATGATATCGAGGGGGCGGAGGCATGCTGCCACGCACGCAGCCGCACGCCCTGCGAGTATCCCGGCCTGCACTCAAGATTGGCATTGGAAGGCAAATGGCCAGGGCGTGGGGGTAATGGAGAGTACTGGAGCACCTGGGGGGCTTTCTTTGGTTAAGAGCGGCGGCACGGCTCCAGAACGGCAGCCGCATGCCTGCGCGACGCCTGGCCTGCAGCGCAGTCTACAAGAGCGTGCGGATGGGCAACGGGCCAGCTGAGCAGCAGTGTCGTTAAACAGTGTTGACTCTGAGCCGTTAGTAGGTGCATACACACCATGCCGCGTAGGGTATGCGTGCGACGGCCAGCGGCAGGCGCAGCGGCGGCTGGCGGCGCCGGCACTACGAAGCGGTCAGCAGGTCGGGCAGGCGCTCAGCTCCAGAGACCTCGCGTCGATCTCCAACCTTACCTCAACGCAGGGGCGCTTTGCGCGGCGCCGCGCTGCTGCAGCGAGAGCAGCGTGAGTGCCACGAGCAGGGCGCTGGCGAACGGGCGAACGGCCGCTGAGCTCATCCTTCCATCCTGCCCGAGCAGTGCAATTCGTCTGTTAAAGCGGTCAAGATCCGCGGCGCGGGCCAAGAGACGAAGAAGCACCGGAGGTCAGCCTGCCCAAAAGACGCGCCTGCTCCCGTTTTCACGCTGAAATCACTTCGGCAGACTTAGCGGGATGAGGGCCAAGAGTGGAAAGCCGCCAAAGTTTAAGGTAGAACAGACGCAGCGCTGTGCCCGGCACACCTGGCGGGGGTTGGAACAGCCGCTTTAAGGCTTGGAAGGACGCTGCGGGAGCCATGGCATCCCGTCTGATGGGCAATACGCCTCAGAGGTTGCGCAACCGGCGGCGCTAGCGTGGCTGGACCCTTCAACCTTTTCACGCCTGGTGTACCGGCGCGCCTGCATTGCCCACCGGCCTCACCCGCCCGTGCGGGTGTAAGAACGCTGCCTCAATGCACCTTGGCCGGTTGCGCTGCCTGTTCCATGCAAGCGAGCATGGTTGATGCTGCACAGGGTAAATGAGTTTCAAGGTCCAGGCTGCAGCGCACAACAAAGAGCGGCGGTGGGCAGTGCGAGAGGGATTTGCGTGCATGGTGCACGGCGCCGCCCGCGGGGGCATCCTCACTACGCACCGCCATGCCCTGCTGCTGCTGCTGCTGCTGCTGCGCTGCTTGTTGCTTGTTTCCGTACCACCGCCGCTGCCTCGCTTGCTGCGCCCGGCGGTGGCTGCCATAGCACGTGTGCATGCCAGATGGCGGGCACCGACTGGAGGGTGGGGGTGTTGACAAACCAGCAGTGATCCGAGCCGGGGGGCACCTGCGGCATGCAGTTGGGACAGAGAGAAGGAGGGGTGCGGGGGCGAGCGGCGCAGCTGCTTGGTTGAAGAGGGGGGTATTGATGGGCGAGCGGCGTGGCGTGGCAGGCACGAGGTGCACCACCGCAAGCACGGCGGGCCACGCTGCGCCGCTCTCGCTTGCCCACCCGCCCGCAGCACGCTTCCGCTCGCCCCTCCCCGCTGCCAGCAGTCCTCCCCCACCTCGGCGCCCCGTTCACATGCTGCACAATCAACGCCTCCACCTCTGCTTCCGCGAGGGGCCGGTTGGCCCACAGGTTGTCGTGGCGGATGCCAGGGCACAGGTGATACGGGAAGTCCTGTGGGAGGGTGGGTGTGGGTGTGGGTGTGGGTGGGTGGGTGGGTGGGTGGGGGGTGGTGGTGGTGGGGTGGTGGTGGTGGGGTGGTGGTGGGTGGGGTGGGGTGGTGGGGGTGTGGGTGGGTGGGTGGGGTGGGTGGGGGCAGGAGAGGGGGGCAGGTGTGTCCCTGGCAGAGGGACCCAGAGGGTCGCGGCAGGAGGGGACGCGACTGCTGCCGAGTTGCTGGCGTAGGGGGGAGGGCAGCAGCAGCAGCTCGCAGCACAACGGTGCGCACGCAGCCGGCGGCGCCGCGCTGGCTGCTCCTCATGCGCAGGCCCCAGGCTCCAGCGGGCAGGGCGGAGCATGCACAGCATGCACAGCAGGCGGGACACACGCCCCAAGCAAGGGCTCCCCCTCACGTTGTCTCGCCACACCGTCACCAGCCGCCAGCCACAGCTGCTGCCGCTGCCGCCGACGCCATCAGCACTGCTGGCCTCGGCCTCGCCGCCAATGCCGCTGCTGGCCGCGTCGCTGCTGCTGCCGCCGACCTGTCCCTGCTCTGCCTGCTGCTGCGCCTGGCCTCTGAAGAAGCCCGGAGGCACTCTCGCTGCCAGTCGTCCGTCGGCGCCGGGCTGCGTGGGAAACCCAAACACCTTTGCTTGCAGGTAATCGGTCACTGCAGCAGGGCCGGGTGGGGCGGGGACGCAGAGGCGGTCAGCGCCCGTCGCAGCTGCGAGGGGTGGGCCAGGGGTGCGCAGCCCTGGGGTGCGCGCAGCTTGACTCGAGGGCCGTTTACGCAGGTGGCACGGTTCAGGGCCACCTGCGCAAGCGACGCCACCCGCGACACACAGCGCCTTGCACACCCAACACAATGGGCTGGGCGCGAAGCCCGCCGGGGGTGCTGCCCTTTACCATGCATCCCCCCCCCTGCATGGCATCCCCAACACGCCCTGCTCCAATCCCGCCCTCACTACCCACCCGACGCGTACTGCCCCACAATCACGTGATCCCGGTAGTCCCTGCCGCCAGGTGGGAGGGGGGGGGGGGGGGGGGGGCAGGCGGAGGGCCAGGCGGAGGGCGAGGTGGGGGCATGCGCAGACGACTGCGGCTCGGCGGCACGCCATGGCCCTCTCCCCCCCGGCCCCGCCGCCGCGCCCCCCCTCACCAGTAGGCCTTGATGCCCAGTGGGCTGCGGCCGAGGCTGCCCAACGCTCGCTCACTGCCGTCGGCCAGCACCGCCGTCAGGTCCTGCCAGCTGGTGGGCTCCAGTCGCACGCCTGGCGGTGAAAAGGGGTAGGCAAGCGGGGGTGAGGCACCGTCACGTGGCGTGGCTCGGCGGGCAGCCGGGTGCATGTGGGCGTCGGTTGGCGCACAACATGGGCAGGTGGGCACGCGCTGGGTCGAAAGGGAGGTTGGGGTTTGTGAGCGCAGCGGCACGCGATGCCAGAGCGCACGAGCGGGGTCGGCTTGCTGGCAGCGCACTCTGCCAGCTGGGTCGCATGCTGGAGCGCACGAGCCGTCGTGCACGCACCCAGTCGACCCAACCGACCAGCGCCCCCGCCGCCCGCCTTGCGCACCCGGCCGGCCGCGCAGGCGCTCCCAGTCGGGCGGCGCTGCGCCCTCTTGCCCACCCTGCTGATAGGCGTCCAGAGCATCGAACAGGGTGCGCATCAGCGCCACCGACGCGGCCACCTCCTCGGCAAAGGAGGCAAAGGGGCCCGCGCCAGAGGGGCCGGCGACGGCGGCGCGAGCGGCAGGGGTCGGCCCTGGCGCTTCGTGCGCCATGTTGTGGGGGCGCTCGTGATCAGCGGTGGTTGCGCTGCTGGTGGTGGTGGTCGAGGCAGCGCAGAGCAGAGCAGGAGCGGGTTTGAGTGAGGGAGCGTCGCAGCGCCCGTCTGCAGGCGTCACCACGAATTGCGGACAAGCTGTGCGAGCAGAAACTGCCGGCTTTCGAATTAAGGGGCTGCGCCACGCGACAATGTCGCGATCAATGCACAGACAATGCGCCCCTGCCCCTCAAGCACAGGTATGCTGGCCCGCACACCAATCGCAGCTTCCTTACCACCTCACCGTGACAGCAGGGCGGCTCCGAGCGAGGAGCGGCGCGATCGCGGGGAGTGCGGCTTATGTCGAAGAGAGGAACCAGTGATATCGAGCAGGCGAGCTTGGGGCTGGGCAGCGACCTGAGCAGCGATCTCCAGGCGGCGCTCAGCCCCTCAACATGGCGATCGGCCGCTTGACTTGGGGGCCCAGCCGCCCCTCTGCTCGCTGGATGTACTCTCCATTCCCTGGAGGGCCAATGGCGCACCGCCCAGGGACGGCGACGGCATGCTGTCGGCCACCGCCGCCTGCCGCCGCCTTCCAGCCGCCCGCTCGCCCGGTCGCTTGACTGCGCCGCCCACCGGCCCCTCCCGCCCATCTCTGCAGGATCTCCCCGGCGCAAAGAAGAGCAAGATGACGGCGAGCGATGCAGGTGCGGGAGAGCGTCCGGACGTCTGCCGGGCGGTGCCTGCCGCATGGCTTCCGCCGGCAACCGCCGCCAGGCTCACGGCCACCTTGCTTTCCTTTGTCTACAGCGGCTGCAAACGGGGCTCCTGCTGTGGAGATTGACGAGGACCTGCACTCACGCCAGGTGGGGACAAGAAGAGCCTGGCACCGGACCGGCCGGAGGCCTTGCCAGGAAACTGGCAGCGCAAGGCGGGCCGCCGCCACGTGCCCAGGCTGCTGCCGCTCTGCTGGCGCACGCTCCGACGCGCGTCTCTCGTTGCCTGCCCCACACTGCCCTGCGTCCACCCACAGCTGGCGGTGTACGGCAAGGAGTCGATGCGGCGCATGGCCACCGCCAATGTGCTGATCTGCGGGCTGGGCGGGCTGGGCGTGGAAGTGGGTGAGCGAGGCGTTGCACGGTCGGTGCAGAGAACTGTTCCCTTCTCACCATACGGAAGACAACGTGTTGATGTGTGGGCTGGCGGGCTGGGGAGGCGGGGGAGCAGGCTTTCTGGTCGTCGGCATTGGGAAAACTGCAACACCTTCGTTTCGTTCTTGATCCGCGGCAGCGGCAGCCGCCGCCGCCGCGCCGCCGCCGCCGCCGCTGCTGCTGCAGTCTGCTGCTGCTGCAGTCTGCAGCTGTTGGCGCGTCCCCATGCCCTTTCTCCTGCTCCTCTCTGGTGCAGCCAAGAACGTTATACTGGCGGGCGTCAAGTCCATCACCCTGCACGACCGCGCCGAGGTGTGTGGGCGGCAGCGCGGTGGGCAGCAGGGCAAGCGGCTTTTTGTTGCCGGCCCTGCTCATCATTTTTTGTCGAGGCGCATTGTGGAGCTGGCGAGGCACTCGTGGCAAGCGTCGCTGACGAGTGCAGCCGCTTGCGCTGGTGGCGCCAGCAGTGGCAACATGAACCCTCGCACACGCCTGCAGGTGGCCATGCGTGACCTGGGCTCCCAGTTTTACCTAGGCGAGGGAGACGTGGGCAAGAACCGCGCAGAGGCCTGCCGGTGAGGGGGCGCTCCAGGGGCTGGGGCGGCTGCCGTGGTGGGTGCGAGGGGGAGGGCCTGCGCGGGGGTGGGTGGGGCTGGGTGGGGTGGGGTGGGGGTGGGGGGTGGGTGGGGGGTGGGGTGGGGTGGGGTGGGGTGGGGGGTGGGGGGGGGGGGGGCACAGGGCTGCAGTGAGGGGGCACAGCGGGTGCTGGGGCGGCTGCCTCGAGGGTGTGCGACACGTGCGCAAGAATCCAGAGGCGTCGCGTTCTGCCGGGCCTCCCCCCTGCCCCCCGCCCCCTCCTGTGTGTGCCCCTTGCCGCGAGGTCGTGCAGGTGCTCCACGCCCACGCCCCCCCCGTTCCCTCTTCTCTCTGCGCTGATGGCTTCCCCCCGCGCCCCCCCCCCCTCCCTCCCTCCCTCCCTCCCTCCCTCCCTCCCTCCCTCCCTCCCTCCCTCCCTCCCTCCCTCCCTCCCTCCCTCCCTCCCTCCCTCCCTCCCTCCCTCCCTCCCTCCCTCCCTCCCTCCCTCCCTCCCTCCCTCCCTCCACTCCCCCTCCACTCCCCTCGCCTGTTCCCCCCTCCGTGCGCTGCAGCGAGGCGGTGCAGGAGCTGAACACGTCTGTGCCCGTGGTCGCCTCCACCGCCGACCTGGACGACGCCGTCCTGGGGCAGTTCCAGGTGGGTGCTGCGCTGCGCTTTGTGCGCTGCGCTGCTCATGCTGTGCTTGCTGTGCTTGCCGTGCTGCTTCTGCTGCGGTCCCCGCTGCCGACACTCCCTTCGTTGCTACCACAAACTGCGGCGCGCTGCCGCTGTGCTCAGCTGCCAGCGCAGGCGGCTGGCACTGCTCTGCTGCGCAAGGGTGCGTGCCTGGCAGCTCATGCCTCCCGATGGGTGCGTGCCTCCTCTCTGCGCCTGCAGGTGGTGGTGGTGACCGAGACTCCCCTGGGTGAAAGCATCCGCATCGACGAGTACTGCCACGCCAACGGCGTCGCCTTCATCAAGGTGGGTGTGGCCCCCCAACGCAGGGGTGGCCAGCGCAGCTGCGCATCCACCCGGCGTGCGCGCTGGCGGGGCACCCTCCCTGTCCCGCCCTGCTGCAGACCGACGTTGCCGCGCGTGGTCGCACCAGGCATTCTGACCCTTGCCCAGCTCCTGCCCTCCTGCTTGCACCGGCCAGTCTCACCAACGTGCCCTCCCTGCATGCTGTTTCCCGGCGGCTCGTGCAGGCCGACGTGCGCGGCGTGTTCGCCCAGTGCAGGGGGTGCAGCTGACCCCTGCATGCCGACCACCCTCTCCTTGCGTGCTGCTGTCATGCAGGCCGACGTGCGCGGCGTGTTTGCCCAGGTGTTTTGCGACTTTGGGCCCGCTTTCGAGGTGCTGGACGTCGACGGTGCGTGCGCGGCGTGCGCGGGGGCTCAGCATGCTCACCCTGTTAGCAGTGCTTGCTGTGTGCGGGGGGTGGTGGGGTGGTGGTGGTGGTGGGTGTGTGTGGGGGGGGGGGGGGCGGCGGCGCAAGCGCGGCACGCGGTGGGCTTGTGCTGCCAGGCACGCCTGTAGGCAAGGGTGGGGGGCACCTGCTGACGCCGATGCCCACCAGCCTTGCACCGCCTGCACATGCTGCGCCCTGGACGGTCGCCAGCACAGGGCCGCCGCTCGTTGCCCGCCTCCCCAGCTACCGTCCCCGCAAAGCTCCTCGCGGCTGCGCCCGCGCCATCCGCTGCTCCCTGCAGGCGAGGAGCCCCACACCGGCATCATCGCCGGCATCACCCCCGGCAACCCCACGCTGGTCACCACCGTGGAGGACGAGCGGCTGGAGTTCCAGGACGGTGTGTGCGCGGTGCCGCTGCGCTTGCCGCGGTCATGCAATCGCGGCGCCTGAGGGCTCCTCTCCCAGCCTTGTATCTCCGGGTCACACGTGCACGAGCGCTGGCGCGCGTGCCCCCCCCCCCCCTCGTTCCCTGCAGGCGAGGAGGTGACGTTCAACGAGGTTGTGGGCATGACGGAACTCAACGGCCGCGCCCCCATCCGCGTCAAGAACTGCAAGGTGGGCGCCAGGGGCCCCCGCCCACCGTGCGCCGTCGCTGCCGCCCCTGGCTGCTGCTGCTTGGGGCAGGGGCTGCGCCGGCAAGGTGCCTGCTAGGATGCAAAGCATGTGCTGTGGCGAGCCCGCCCACTCACGTTTGAAAACCGCGGCAAGGTGGTGTGCCAGGCCCTGGCTGCTTCCCGCGTGCTGCCCGGTGTGTGCGTCTGCTTGAGCGGCGCAGGGACGAGCGGGCGGCCGGGCGGAGGGGAGGGACGGGGGCAACGTGCGCGTTTGCGCGCGCGTGTGCGCGTGCGTTGCGTTTTGCATCACAAATGCCCCCCCCCCGTCCCGTCCCTCCCCCTGTGCCGCATCAGGCCCACTCCTTCCACCTGGAAATTGACTCCACCGACTTCCAGTGAGTGCTGAACGTAGTACTGCGTCGTCCAGGAAAGGACCAACTTGGTAAATGCACGCTGTTGCTGGAACCGCCTGTGAAATCGCCGCCGACTTCGGGGGAGCCTTGTGCTACACCTGAATGATCAAGAATGATAATATGATCGAGAATGACATTACAGTATGCTGCCTGCGCGCCCGCCCTGCTCACCCGCCAACGCCCCCGGTCCCCCTGCCCCATCCCCCCCAGGCCCTACCAGCGCGGCGGCATCGTGACGCAGCACAAGGGCAGCAAGAGCCTGGCGTTCAAGCCGCTGGCGGCGGCACTCCAGGAGCCGGGAGAGTTCCTGCTGTCAGACTTTGCAAAGGTGGGTGCCAGGCAGCTGCCGCCGGGAGAGTTCCTGCCGGCTGGGGAGGAGCCGGGAGAGTTCCAAGCTGTCCGACTTCTCAAAGGCTGGGTATCGCGATTGCCGTGTTTCAAGAGAACGACGCCTCTGACTGCAGCGTTGCGTGCGTGGTGGTTTGGCGCGGCGGCGGGGCGCCCCACGTTCTCCCGCGCACCACCGCAGGTGGCCCTCCCTGAAAGCAGCGCCGTGCCGCCTCGCGCTGCCCCCCCCCCTCCCCCCCCTTCCTTCCGCAGCTGGAGCGCTCCCCCCTGCTGCACCTGGGCTTCCAGGCGCTGGACCAGTGGGCGCAGGCCAACGGCGGCCGCATGCCCGAGCCCGGCAACCAGGCAGAAGCCGACGCCGTGGTGGCGGCTGCCAAGCAGCTCAACGACGCCGCCGCCGACAAGGTGGGAGAGGCCGTGGGTGTGTGTGGGTGTGTGGGTGTGGTGTGGTGTGGTGTGGTGTGGTGTGGTGTGGTGTGGTGTGGTGTGGGGTGGGGGTGGGGGGGTGGGGTGGGGGTGGGGTGGGGGGGGTGGGGGTGGGGTGGGGGGGGTGGGGTGGGTGGGGGGTGGGGGTGGGGGTGGGGGGTGGGGGTGGGGGTGGGGGGTGGGGGTGGGGTGGGGTGGGTGGGTGGTGTGGTGTGGTGTGGGGTGGGGTGGGGTGGGGTGGGGTGGGTGGGGTGGGTGGGGTGTGGGTGGGTGGGTGGTGGGTGGGGGGGGGGGTGTGGGTGGGGGGGGGGGGGCGGGGCGGGGCGGGGCGGGGGGGGGGGGGGGGTGGTGGTGGTGGTGGTGGGGGGGGGGGGGGCGGGGCGGGCGGGGGGCGGGGCGGGGGGGGGGGGGCGGGGCGGGGCGGGGGGGGGGGCGGGGGGGCGGGGGCGGGGCGGGGCGGGCGGGGGGGCGGGGCGGGGCGGGGGGGGCGGGCGGGGCGGGCGGGCGGGGCGGGGGGGGGGGCGGGCGGGCGGGCGGGCGGGCGGGCGGGCGGGGGGGGGGGGGGGAGGGGCGGGGCGGGGGGGGGGGCGGGGGGGCGGGGGCGGGGCGGGGGGGGGGCGGGGCGGGGGCGGGGGCGGGGCGGGGGGGGGGGGGCGGGGGGCGGGGGGCGGGCGGGCGGGCACGTCGCTGGCTGGTGTGCCCCTGCTCGCACCCTCCCCCGCCGGGCCTGGGTGCGCCTCCTCTCCCCCCCGGCCGCACGCAAGGCCGCACTCAAATTGAATTGGCCTGTGGAAGGCGACATCCACATCAGTCCCCCCCCCCACCCACCGACCCCCCATGCCCAGGTGGAGGTTGACGACGGTGTGCTGCGCAAGCTGGCCCTCACCGCCCGCGCCTGCCTCAACCCCATGGCAGCCATGTTTGGAGGGGTGGTGGGCCAAGAGGTGAGACGCCTGCCCGCCCGCCCGCCCGCTTGCTTGCGGTCCAAAGCAAGGCCGCACCTGCCTGTCTGCCGGTTGCTGGCCTGCCGACCCGCCCCCGCCCCTCCCGCCCCCTGCCTCCCGCCCCTGCCGCCGAGCTCAGGTGGTCAAGGCCGCCAGCGGCAAGTTCCACCCGCTGCACCAGTGGTTTTACTTTGACAGCGTGGAGAGCCTGCCGGACGAGCCGCTGCCCGCGGAGGAGGTGGCGCCAGAGGTGGGTGGCCATAGGGAAGCGGGGGGAGCTGGGCTGGCGTCTGTTTGGCTGGGTGGGGCACAATCTATACCAGTTGAGGGCCTGCCGGACGAGGCGCTGCCCGCGGAGGAGGTGGCGCCAGAGGTGGGTCCAGTTGCACATCTGTGGTCGAGGGTTGCACCTTTGGTTTCATCTCTGCAGGGGGGACGGTGCGACGACAGCGGAGGCACCCACTTGCTTAAAGCCCTCGCCGACGCCTGGACACCGCTCCCTCCCTCCCACCCACCACCACCGCCACCCCACCTGCCCACCCACGCATTACTGCTGCGCAGGGCGGGCGGTACGACGACAGCATCGCCGTGTTTGGGCGCAGCCTTCATAAGAAGCTGGAGGGGCAGAAGGTGTTCCTGGTGAGAGCGCCGGCGCCGGCGCCCACCAACCGCCCGCGTGGCTCGTGCCCCCCTCCCCCCGTCACATCGCGTCTCTTTGCTCTGGTCGCAGCTGCCTCTGCCGTTTTCCTGTCTGGGGTGCTGCATGTGGGGTGCCCCACACATGCCCCGCCCCCTGGGCGCCACGCACTTACATGCTGGGCTGCAGTGTGCCTTGAACGACATCCAATCCTTCCCCCCACCTGTCGCCCATTTTCAAACTCGTGCCTGCCTGCAGGTGGGTGCTGGCGCGCTGGGCTGCGAGTTCCTCAAAAACTTTGCCCTCATGGGGCTGGCCTGCGGTGAGCCTGGGGCCGCCGCCGCTGCTGCTGCCGCCGCCGCCGCTGCCGCCGTTGCCGCCGCTGCCGCTGGTGCTGCCGTTGCCGCCGCCGCAGCTGCTGCTGCCGTTGCCGCCGCCGCAGCTGCTGCTGCTGCCGCCGCCGCAGCTGCTGCTGCTGCTGCTGCTGCTGCTGCTCAAACAGGCTGGACGCAACAAAAGGCGGGGCAAGGGGCTGGTGCAGGGCGCATGGCGCCGCCTGCCAGGACCCAGGTCATGGCGGCCGGCTCCAGCGGTGGGGAACCTGGGTTGGCGCCGCGGGGCGCCTGCTCACCAGCTTCCCTCCAACTGTCCACATGGTACCGCAGGCGAGGGCGGCCTGCTGACGGTGACTGACGACGACGTCATCGAAAAGAGCAACCTCAGCCGCCAGTTCCTGTTCAGGTGGGTGCCGCAGCTTCCACGCAGCTGCCCCGCGGCCTGCCCGCCGATTGCTCTGCCTGTTCTCTGCACTTCTACGCCCGCCAACGCTGGTTGTTGTGCGGCGCCTGCTTGCCATGGCCGTGGTTGCTGCGCTGGCATGGCGCGTGCCAAACCCCAGCAGCCACCTCCTGCTCGTCCCATGCCCAGCCCCGCACCGAGCGTGTTGACGCCAAGCGCGCAGACGCACGCAGGCAGCTGGGCGTGCACCCGCGCATGCAACTCACTATCCTTGCCCCTGCCCCCTGCCCCCTGCCCCCTGCCCCCTGCCGCCTGCCTGCCCAGGGACTGGAACATCGGCAGCAGCAAGTCGTCCACCTCCACGGAGGCCGCAGCCAAGATCAACCCGGCGCTGCGCATGAACGCGCTGCAGAACCGCGTGTCCCCCGAGACGGGTGGGCGGGCAGGGAGCGCGCCTTGGGGAGCGCCGCCCACCTCCAGTGCTGCACAGGGCGGCAACAACAATCTGATTGAATCCGCAACCCTTTTCCTCCTGCCTGCAGAGGGTGTGTTCAACGACTCGTTCTGGGAGGGGCTGGACGTGGTGGTCAACGCGCTGGACAACGTCAACGCGCGGTAAGGCGTGCAGTACCACAGGAGGACGGTATCGCACACGGCGGTACGGCATGCAGGGCCACGAACGCAAAGGCAGCCGTGCAAAGCACCGCCTCTGGGGTGTGGGCGCCCCGACGCCGGGGCTGCGCTGCCTCCGCTGCCTGTGCAGCAGCCGCCGCCGCCGCCGCCGCTGCTGCCTCCTACTGCCCAGGCTACACTGCTGTACTCCCCCCCCCCCCCCCCTCGCAGGCTGTACGTCGACAGCAGGTGCGTGTACTTCTGCAAGCCGCTGTTGGAGAGCGGCACGCTGGGCGCCAAGTGCAATACGCAAATGGTCATCCCCCGCCTCACCGAAAACTATGGTGGGCGCTGAGGGTGCTGTGGGCGCTGTGGGCGCTGTGGGCGCTGCGCTGGGTGCTGCAGCCGCGCCGCGCGCGACGCAAGCGGCGCTCCCTCGCGACTCCTCCCCCTTTTCCCGCCGCCGAGCCTGCCCTGCGCCCTGCCTTCAGTTGAGAACGAACCGTGGTTAAGGCGGCCAGTCACGCCCCAGAGCGCGTCTGCAGGGCGGTGTGGGCTGCCGACCTGATGCCGGCCTGATGACCTCCCTCCTCCCCCGTCCTTCCGTGGGTGCCGTGCAGGCGCCAGCCGGGACCCGCCCGAGAAGCAGGCCCCCATGTGCACGCTGCACTCCTTCCCCCACAACATCCACCACTGCCTCACCTACGCGCGGTGCGCCTGGGCCGCCCTAGGCAGCAACAACATCGACGGTTGATTGACGGTTGTTGCAGCGCTGCCGCCGACGCTGCTGCCTGCCGCAACTGCTGCCGCAACTGCTGGCGCCGCCTGCCGCTGGCGCTGCGCCCGCCCCCGCCCGTCTGCCCCTGGCCCCCTGCTTGACGGGCGAGCTGCTGGTGCTGCCCTTGCAAAGCTTGCTCATTCAGGGTCGACGTCGTATCGGGCTCGGCCGCATGCTGTGCAGCTGTTCCTTTGTCTGCCTGCTGCAGCTCCGAGTGTGCCGACTGCCCCGTTGCTGTTTGCCCTCCCCGCCCGCCTGCAGCTCCGAGTTTGAGGGCATCCTGGAGAAGACCCCCACCGAGGCCAACGCCTTCCTGTCAGACCCAGACAAGTACATCAGCAGTGAGTACGCTGCGTACTGTACCGCGTGCTCTGCTTTGTACGATGATGTACGACTGCACTGTGCTGTGTTGCGCCTGTTTGTCTTCCAGGAGCGCCTGCCTGGCCGACCTGCCCACCCAGCGGCGGTGGAGGAGGGCCGGGCGCAGAATGCAGAGTCCATCCCAATGCACCGCCGTGCGTCCCCCCCCGCCCCCCATATCCACCCACCCACTCACCCACCCACGCGCAGGCGCCAAGGCCAGCAGCGACGCGGCGGCGCGGCAGCAGCTCGAAAAATTGGTGGAGGTGCTGGTCAGCGGTAAGTGCCTCCTCCTCTCCCCACCCGTCTGGCCACGGGCTGCGCCCTCGCCCCGCCTGCATCCGTCGCTGCTGCAGAGCGCTGCTCGTCAATTTGCGTCGAGTCCTGCCCCATGCACGCTTTGCCCGTCGCCGCCACGCCTGCATCTGTCGTCTGTGCCGAGCACCCCCACGCCCCTCTGCTCGCCCGCCGCCCAGCTGACCCTGTCCCCCCCCCCCCCCCCCCCCCCCTGCACGGCCCCCTCCAGAGCGGTGCCAGTCGTTCGAGGACTGCATCGCCTGGGCTCGCCGCAAGTTCCAGCAGCAGTTCCACGACCGCATCGCGCAGGTGGGTGGGTGGCGGCCAAGCATCGACCAAGCCTATCCTGCAGGCCGCCCCGCCGCGGGAGTCTCCCGGCTACCGCTGCTGCTCGGCATTCACGCCGGCGCCAGGCGGGGCAGCTGGCACCAGCGTGGCCCACCGCAGGCTCCTCCACTGTCCCCTTCTTCCCCTGCAGCTGGTCTTCACCTTCCCAGAGGACGCCAAGACCTCCACAGGCGCCCTCTTCTGGTCGCCGCCCAAGCGGTGAGAACGCCTTGTTGTAGCAAAACCGTTGCTGCCGTTTTTTCGTGCGTCCGCTCGCCGGTCGTGACCCCCCTGTGACCTGCGCGTGCGTACCGCCCCTCATAACGACTCGGTCTCCGCATCGACCACCCCCACCCCTCCCCACCTTCTCCGCAGCTTCCCCACCCCCCTCACCTTCACCCCCTCGGACCCCTCGCACGCGGCGTTCGTCCAGGCAGCGGCAATCCTCAAGGCGCAGGTGGGTGCTGCTGCTGCCGTCGCTGCCTTGCTGCCCTGCTGCGGGTGCCGTCCCTGCCGCCCTGCTGCAGGTGCTGCGCCCACCGCCGCCGCCGCCTCTCTGCTTGGTTCGGCTCCCACCGCTGCTGTGGGTGCCGCCCCTGCCGCTGCCGCCACCCTGCACTCTGCTGTGGGTGCCTGATCTCTCTAACTGCTCATTGGATGTAGTGTAATCTTCAACCTACTTTCTTATTCCATGGCTGCAGGTGCACGGCCTGCCGGTGCCCGAGTGGGCTGGCGACGCGCAGCGGGTGGTGGCGGTGGCGGCGGGCGTGGAGGACACCCCCTTCCAGCCCAAGGAGAACGTCAGGATTGAGACGGGTGGGTGGGTGGGTGGGTGGGTGGGACTGAGCGATTGGTTTGTATTGTACTGGATTTGATCAGATCAGATCGATGGATCGCATTGGGCGGGCGGGTGGGTGGGTGAATACTGACCGGCTGGTTTACTGACTGTCTCACCCTTGGCCCCGTTTTGTGTGAGCACCCTTGCGCTGACCGGGTGCCTGCCCCACCCGCCCACCCCACGGTCGTTGCATGCAGACCAAGCCGCCCTCCGCCGCCGCCGCCAACAGCCCCGCTCCCCCTGTCGTGCTGCCTCTCTCACCTTTACTGCCCCACTCGTATTGCCACCCCGCTGTCGTTCGTGCAGACCCCAAGGCCTCTGCCCCCGCCGCCGACGGCCCCGCCCACGAGGACGCAGTCATCGACAACCTCATTGGCAGGCTGAGGGGCACGCTGGAGGGGCTGCCCAAGGGCACGCAGGCAAGTGGCGACGCCCTGCGGCGGCCAGCACGTGGCCGCGAGCGTGGCGGCGTGGCGTGGGGCGCGACGGCTGCGTGTGTGCATGAGCGTGGCTGCGCCCTGTGCGCCGCCCACGCCTGGGCGGCGCCGAATGGGAGGGACCTCGTCCCCGCCGCGCTGCGCTGCTTGTGCGTGGCCCCTTCCCGCCCGCAAACAGCCTGCCCTCCCTCGCGCGCTCCATCCCCCTCCTGCCTGCAGCTGTCGCCGGTCTCGTTTGAAAAGGACGACGACAGCAACTACCACATGCAGGTGGGTGCCCCCCCCGCCTCCCTTGTCCCCCCAGCTGCAATGGCTCGTTGTGTGCTGCCTGCGGCGGCGTTGGCTGCATGTGGCACCACCAATACTGACTACACACCGACGGCACGGCGCACCCCAACTCCCCTCTTAAACCTGCACAGCCCCACGGCCGTAACCCCCGCCCCCGCCTCTCCCACCCGCAGTTCATCGCCGGCTTCGCCAACATGCGGGCCCGCAACTACGCCATCCCAGAGGTGGACAAGCTGCAGGTGGGTGGGATTGGTTTATGTTTTTTTGGTTTTTTTGTTTTGGTGTATAAGAGGGGCGGGGCGGGGCGAGGCGGGGCGAGGCTGGTGCGCGCCCCATCCTGTTGGCCCTGTGCCTCCGTGCGAGCCGCCTGTGCACCTTCAAGCACTTCGACAACCAACCAAACGCTGCTGGGTCCCCCCCCCCAGGCCAAGCTGATTGCGGGCCGCATCATCCCCGCCATCGCCACCACCACCGCCATGGCCACCGGTAGGCACGCCCCTCTGGCAGGCCCCCCCCCACCACCACCACCACACGCACCCCCCCCCCCTCCCCCCCCCCCCCCCCCCCCCCCCCACACACACACACTAACCCAAAAGGGCCTCCCTTGTGCCGGCCACATTCTCCACGACGCGCTCGAAATGGGCGTCGCGGAAAAAAGCGGGCGTAGTGCCGGCGGGGCCCTGCGACCGACACTGCTGCATGCTGCCCCACCCTCGCTTTAAAGTCTGCGACACACTCGCTCACGCTCTCCGCCCCCTCCCGTCCCTGCCCCCCAGGCCTGGTGTGCCTTGAGCTGTACAAGGTCCTGCAGGTGGGTGCTGCCACTGCTGTTCCTGTGGCAAGATGCCTCACAACACTCCTGCCATGCTTGTGCCGTGCCGCCGCTGCTCCTCCCTTGTACCGCGAGGCGGTGCTGCTCGCGAGCGCAGCCACGTAGCCTGCTGCCTGCTCCCGTCCACGCGCCCGCCGCCCGCAGCGACGCGTCGAACCCCAAAAGAGCCGGTCATCTTACGTTGATATTGCATGTTAACTGCCTTTGGTACTGCAGAACAAGCCCGTGGAGGCATACCGCAACACGTTTGCCAATCTGGCGCTGCCGCTGTTTGCCATGGCCGAGCCCATCCCACCCAAGGTGCGCTGCGCCGCGCTGTGGTCTGCTGTGGGCTGAGGGACAGGGGGGTCCCGTGTGTTGGCGGTGCCGCTGGTGCGCTGATGCCGCCACAGCTGGCGGCTGCTGAACCATTCTGCTAACGCACCGGTGGCCTCACGCCTCACCGCAATGTCGCTCCACTGCTGGCCCCACCCACCGGTCCGTGGCATCTCCAGCTGCCGCCCCATGGCCACTTCCGCATAGGCGGGGCCCACCGGCTTGCCATTGGTCAGCTGCATAAACCGCTCGTACAGGTCCTGCATTGAAGACACGAAGCAATGCTCCCCCCCAGGCGTTTACTTACAAGGCCGTGGTTAGTCCAGCGGTCGGTTGCCCACCTAGCTGCGCCCTCCCCCTCCCTTGCTGGGCCGCCGCAGGCCTTCAAGTACCAGGGCATGGAGTGGAGCCTGTGGGACCGGTGGATCCTGGAGGGGGACATGACCGTCAACAAGGTGGGCGGTGCTGCGCATGCGCGCGGCCGACCGACCGACCTTTCCACCGCGCCTGTGTGCGGCGGCCGCCTCGGCACCCAATGGGGTGGGGCCACCGTGCCAGAGGGGCAGGCAGTGCCGCGAGGGCAACACGCCGGGGCCGACCCCCGCCTCGTGATGCCGCGACGGCCCCGCCTGCCTGTGCTATCAATGCCGTGCCGTGCCCTGCCACGCAGGTGCTGGAGTGGTTCCGGGGCAGGGGGCTGGAGGCCTACTCCATCTCCTGCGGCCAGAGCCTGCTCTACAACAACATCTTCCCCAAGCACAAGGTGGGTGGTTGGGTGTGGGTGTGGGTGGCTTTGGTTCGGGTTTGGGTTTGGTTGGCTTTGGGTGTGTGTGGGGGGGGGTTGGTGGTGGTGGTGGTGGTGTGTGTGTGTGAGGGGTGGGTGGGTGGTGCGCGCGTGCGTGCGTGAGTGCGTGCGTGCGTGCGTGCGTGCGTGGGTGGGGGGAGGGGGGGGGGCGCTGATATGTGAAAACGCGCGTGACACCGCACCCACGCCTCCACAAGCAGCTTGACAAGAAGATGAGTAACTGATTTGAGGCAGAGATCCAGTTTGATAATCTGAACATCAACCAAAACGAATCGCTGTCTGCTGCTGCAGGAGCGGCTTGACAAGAAGATGAGCGACCTGGTGGTGAGCGTGGCCAAGATGGAGGTGCCAGCAGAGCGGTGAGCACACCACGCACAGCACGCGTTCCCCGCCTGAAGGAAGGGCCGGGAAATATTAAGAGTGCGCCCTGTGGGCGTGGGCGGGGAAGCCGGGCGGGTACCTCCCACACAGCACCGTGAAGGGGATGCAGGAGTCGGCTCCTGCTGCTTTGACCGACGTTTGACCGCTGCTGGTGCTGCCCCTCCCCCCCCCCCTCCCCCTTCCCCTTCCCCTTTTCCTTTGCAGCAACCACTTTGACGTGGTGGTGGCCTGCGAGGACGAGGATGGAGGTGCGTGCGTGCGCCTGCTGGCTGGCGTAGTGTGTGCGCGCGTGCGCGTGTGGGGGCGCGCGTGTGTGTGCGCAGTACCCGCCGGCCTGCCGACACTCGACACCAAGTGCAGTCTCGCCCGCCCGGCAGAGGGCTGGGCTCCTGCTGTCCTGTGTCTGCGTATGTGCTTGGCCAAAATCCGGCCGTGCCTCCTCCTCCCTGACCCGTGCCTCCCCCCTCCCCCCTCCCCCCTGCAGAGGATCTGGATGTGCCCCTAGTCAGCATCAAGTTCCGCTGATGAGGGGCCCTTCCCTGCTGCAAAGGCGCACGCGGCCCCCCCGGAGGACCCTGTACACCTTCAGGTTTGGCGCGGCACCGCCCAAGCCCCGCGTGCGTGCGCCCTTGCAGCAGGAGAGGGGTGGCGGCCCTGCTGCTTGCAAAGGGCGCACAGTGCAATTAAGTAGAGTAGGCTGTCTGACAGTAATGAAGATACCCCCCTCTCCTTCCGGGGCATGCCGTGCTCGCGGTCGCCGTGCCGCCGCCTGCGCGCTGCCCCCTGGCTGAAAGCTCCCTGCTTTTCAGTGCTTCCCCCGCTGCCTGTCTTTCTCTCGTGCGGTGCAACTGTGCGCTTGCTGTGTGTAACAGGAAGCGCGCAGGCGAAGGACGGCAGTGGGTGCCCAACATGTGGGGCTGCCCAGGGATTTGCTCAGCAGGCAGCCACAAAGTGTGACGTCTCTGGCAACAGCTGGCCTGCTTGGCTGAGACACTCAGGCACGCGATGTTGCTTCGGCATCACAGTTGGAGAGGAGGTCGCCTGCTGTGCACGCCGTGCACGACAGGCTCTGCACTGCCTCGAGCCTCGAGCCGAGGCACGCCGGGAAGCCGCCGTGCTGGTTAGTGCTTTGCTCATTACAGCTGTTGCTCTGAAAACACCGACCACCGTGCAGGCTACCGTCTAAGTTTTTGTTTGGAGCCATCTGGCTCCAACTTGGTGCTGGCTTTAACTGGCGGGAAATTTGTGGGTGGCTGCAAATGGCTCCAAGATTTTGGGGCCAACTGGCTCCAAACCCGCTGGCTCCAACCAGCCCAGGGGGGTGTCACGCCAGCCATGTGCTGCGTGCTGGGTCGACCCCTGCACCGGTCGACCCCCTGGCCCGCCTGCTCAGAACTTGGGTCGCGGGGGTCGCGGCTTGGGTCGCGGGGGTCGCGTGCTGGGTCGCATGCTCAGAACTTGGGCCCTGAGGCTGTCTCTGAAGGCTGCCTACGCTGCCGGGCGGGCAGCGGCAGGCGGCGCCAGCGGCGGCGGCGTTCGCCAGCGAGTTAGAGCACCCTCTACGCACCCTGCTCCTGCCAGAGTTCTGCGGGTTGCTAACCAACATCCCAGTGCCAGCACCGTCTTGGCGTGGGAGAGCTGGTTGGGGAAACGGGCCGCGCCATGTAGCGGGCGGTGGCGGCGGCGGTGGCGGCGGGGCGCAGCTGGGTCCCTTTACGGCCGCCCGCGGGCTTCCTAATCGGGTTTCGGGAACACACAATGTCGAAGGAGGGCAGAGAGTCCGCGCAGAAGGCCCGTGGGCGGTGCCCGCCGCACCAATCCCCGCCCGCGCGCTCACAGCACTCTGCCGTGCGTAGCGGCGCTCTCAGACGTCGGTGTTGTGGTTATGAAAAATAGTGTGGGGCGCAGGCGTCAGCCCCCCCAGAGGACCAACCGCCCCGCCGCCCCGCAGCGCCGGTGCCCAGCGGGGCCCCCCTTGCGGCACCTCTTACACGCCTTGCCCACCCCTGCCGCCTTTCCCCCCCTGATTCTTACGCATTTTTGGCACTGTTGCGATCCTCGGGTGTTCCAAAATGGGTGGAACACCCCTGTTCCTGCACCTTTGCAGGCGCCGAAATCATGCGTTTTCCGGGGCACGGACGGGGGTCTCGCCCCGCCGAGATAAAGTTCCTCCTCCTGGCCAGAGGTCCCTTGCTGTGTCTAGAGCAAGTGTGCGAAAGGAGCAACTTTATCTCGCTGGGTTCAATGGTCAAAACAGTTCGACAGTGCATGCAGCCGAACAGGGCCCGCCGTGACACCCCCCTGAACCAGCCCCAAGTTTGACCCCAGCCCCAAGGACGAGGCAAGCGACGATGCAGCGCTGGATGAGGCTACGCTGCAAATTGCTGCCACCGCTTCTCCCCTGGGGCGGCGCAGTACCCGCACTAATGCAGGCGGCCGGCTGAGCCAGCTGGTGGCACATGAGCTGCTGGACGAGGCGGGCGAGGTGCCCACTCGTGCGCTGCCGCAGCGTGCTACAGCCATGCGCAGCCCATCAGGCAAGCGGCGGGCAGCGACGAGCCTGCTGGATCAGCTGGCCCCCCCTTGTTCACTTCCTAAACTTTATTTCTCTTCTCGCTTATGTCTCCCCACCATGCGCTTCCCTCCCTTGTCATGCTTGCTTTGCCGCAGTGGGTGAGTTCGGTTGGGCAAGGGTTGTGCTGGCTGCGCGTGCACCGGCCACATGAGGACGTTATGGGTTTGGAGTGGTGCATGGGAATGCCCCCCCTTGTGCACTTCCAAAACTTTATTTCTCTTCTCGTTTATGTCTCCCCACCATGCGCTTCCCTCCCTTGTCATGCTTCCTTCGCCGCAGTGGGTGAGTTCGGTTGGGCAAAGGCTTGTGCTGGCTGCGCGTGCACCGGCCGCATGAGGACGTTGTGGGTTTGGAGTGGTGCATGGGAATGCCCCCCCCCCCCCCGTTCACTTCCTAAACTATTTCTCTTCTCGTTTATGTCTCCCCACCATGCGCTTCTCTCCCTTGTCATGCTTTCTTCGCCGCAGGCCGTGACTTCGGTTGGGCAAGGGTTGTGCTGGCTGTGCATGCACCGGCCGCATGAGGACGTTGTGGGTTTGGAGTGGTGCATGGGAATGTCTACGTAAGTCAGAGAGTCAGTCAGTCAGTCAGTACTAGTAATAGTCAGGACGCAGCAGCGCCAGGTGTGCGGCGCCCATCCTGCATGCGTGGTGCAGCGCGGGAAATGCATGGGAGGAACCCTTCCGATCAGTTATTGACGTTCCCGGCCGTGAGAATTAGCAGGACGTTGTGCGCAGAGAGGCAGCAGCGCGAGCGACTACATCCTGCACTCTACCTTCTCAACCCTTTAGGTGAGGTGTCTACAACGTCGCCGTTCGGCCGACGTTCAGCACTGTGCAGTGCCGCATCAGTGATCTTACGGAGCCTGACCGCCTGTTGAGGACTTTATTGGAGTCGCACGGCCAGCGAAGTGGCTGAGGGGAATGCCAGAGCTCCAGACCCCCCTTCCAGTTCGACCGACTCTTGCTTTCTCGACCCAGTGTCTCCTGGCCCCCTTTTGCATGTTTATGCCATTTGGCGCTGTTGGGAGCGCGCCCAGCTATTTTTGGGACAGCGCGCCGGAGGGCGCAACCGCGAGCGGCCAACCGCGACGCTTTAGTTGCAGTGCATAATATTGCGGTCGGAGGTCCCACGCGTCCACCTATAGGTCGACCGGCGGGGTGCTGACCTGCCAGCCTGGCTGGCGGCGGTCCCACGGCGCCCCCCCGCGGGCGTCAGCTTTGCTTCGTTTGCTTGCTCTACTATGTGATTTAGAGTACAATCACGGACCATGAGGCTTTCAGGCAGCTTGCCTTCACTGTACCGGCCGCCGCCTTCACCTCGCCTCCCAACTTCGTGCGGCGCCCAACGACTTAGGGTTCATTTCCGCCCCCGGGTTGCTCAAATGTTCAACGATTTAGGGTTCTTATTCCTCTTTTAGGATGTTTAGGCATGGGGTTAAGGGATTTTGGGTTATTTAGGGCGCTCAGCATGTCGGGGCGACCGCTGCTGGCTGGTGGGCGGCGGCGGGTAGCGCCGCTGCCACGGCCGCCGCCCAGCCTCGGCCGCCGCTGCCTCTGGCCGGGGCGCGGCGTCCCCGACCACTCCATGCCCTCATATCAGCGGTTTCGAGGCGCGCAAGCGCCCGGCAGCGAGTTCCCGTGGAGTTCCCATTGCGCGCGCCCCCGCGGACTCGCCGCGCGGCCTCCCCCCGGCGCGCTTATTGAGCATTTGGAGGTGTGTAGAGGGTGTTTAGAGGGGTTAGAGCGATTTTGGCGTGTTGGTCGAGCGGTGGGGTGGAGTGGGTCGAGGTGAGGTGGGGTGCTCCAGATGGCCTACCCGTGAGAGCAAGGCCAGAAGGTTCAGGACTGACAACGTGACGTCTTGCCCGGCCAAGCAAGTTGGATTGGGGGCTACCGGGGGCTGGCAGCGAGAACCACTAGTCGGTATGAAAATGCAGTCGATTCGCGGCCTGACTGACTGACTGACTGACTTACACCTGCTAGAGCAAATGAATGCGCAGGCCCCCGGCTTGGATGCACAGAGCCGGGGAAGAGATAGGGGGAGGAGGGAGGGCACGAGGGAGCATCAGACAGGCACATGGGAACTGGGGGGGCGGCGGGGGGAGAGAGGCTGTTATGGCACACAGCTAGGCGCGCAAGGGGAGTGAGGGAGAGGGGAGGTGGGGGAAGGGGAGCGGCAGGGGAGTGGCGGAAACTAGGTGGGCTGGGTGTCAGTGATCGAGGCATGTCGTCATGGGGTGGTGCTAGGTAAAACCCCCCAAAACCCTAGCACCGGTGCGCAAGCACCATGCCCAGGGCCCACGCGCGCACACAGTGCGGGGGGGCCGAGCCGTGGGGTTGGGATGTGACGACACACTGACACCGAGTAGCCGGGGCCCTCTGATTAGGGGGCCATCCCTCCGGCTACCCGCCCGCCCGCCCGCCCGGCTGCTGCGATATACCGCGGCCGCACACCTGCGGGCAGGGAGTACGATGACAGAGCGGACAATTGCAGTCGGTTCGCAGCGCCGTGCCCTCCCAGTGCATCTGCAAGTTCCTGCTGTAATAATTACAATTACCCTGCTGTAATAATTACAATTACCCTGCATCGCTGGCCTCTACGAGACCTGGACAGGGGGTGGTAGGACACCAGCCTGCCTTCCGGGACTTCCACCCTGCCGGGCACCATTCCTCTACTGCCAAAACCCCAGGACACCTGGGCAGCAGCATAAGGGATAACCCCAACTGGGGAGAAACAAATGGTGGCTGCTCCGAAATGCAGTTTCCAGGCTCAAACAACAAGCCGGTGGTCCGCCCCTTGGCGCTTTGCGTTCAAACCCGCCCCTGCAGGCCGGGGGGTACTAGGGCTAGCGCCCGTGCGCGTCACCCGTTCCTGCTCCGCCGCCAAAGCGGGGCCCGTCTCTCTCAATAGAAGATGCAGGCAAGCAGACACGTGCTTTTCTGACGGTCACGCAGCAGCAACAACAACATGTGGTGTTAAAATTCGTGACTTCAATGGATCCTCCGTGGGCTTGGAAAGCTCTGCTGTGCAGGAATAATGTGTAATGCTGCCTATTAACCGTTCGAGAACATTGTGCGCCATCAAGTGCCCCAGGGCAGCTCAGAGGAGCTCTGCGGGCCTGCATATCGTGCAGCAACAATCCACTGTCCAATTGTCCGGTTGCAGCCCAGCCGTAGTGGCCCATTGGTGGTCCACACTGTTCTGTCCGGGTTAACATATTCGTGCGTGCCACACGCCTTGTTGTCGCTGCAGATGCGTGTTCGAATGTACGTTGGTGGCGTGCTGCTCGCGCTTCTGCTTGCGACCACCGGGCAAGCAGATGGTGAGGGTAACAGCGAACAACAGCGGCTTGCCTTCTCCTGCGCTTGTTCCCCGGATGAAACCCGTGTTGGGCACTACGCTGCTGTCCTAGGATACAAACAGGTGTAACACATCAACACGTTGTTGGCACTGTGTGGTTTGTCAGGCTCACACGCCCCACTCTCACTCGCCCTCACCACATTGTTGGACCCACCACGTTGGTTGTTGCTAGGCCGCCATGCACGGGCGATGGCGGATACACAGGCGTGCCTGGTGGCAGACCCGCTGTGCCAAACGTGCAAGACGTCTACTTTTTGCGCAACCTGCAAAGACTCTACCCTGCCCGACTCTGAAACCGGAAAGGTGAGATAAAGCTGCAGCACCTCTCTGCCAGCGCTCGCCCGCCGTCCTGACGCACTTGTAAGTAGTTTTGAAAACGCATCGCCATGAACGTCAACCACGCACGGTTGTGTTAAATTTGCTTTGTCACTTAACAGATGCGCACGCACCTTGCTCCCACTGCTTCCGGTCGCAGTGCCTCCTCCGCAAGCCGTGAGTACGGGTGGTCACAACCCGTTCCGACAGTGCATGCGAGGGTTTTATCAGTGGATCATTTGTGGGTAGTGCATGAGACAGTACCACCCTTCTCGCGCGCTGACATTCCTTTCATCTTGTTGTTGTCCCCTCATCACGTCTTCCCCACCGTGTCGTGCTTCCTTCCTCGCAGTTTGTGAGTCCGGTCGGGCCCCGGCTTCTCAATAGCACGCATGCATCGGTGGTGTGAGGATGTAGTGGCATGCGAGTGGTGCATAGAAATGCCCCCATTGTTGATTTGCCAACCGTCCTTTCTCTTCTCGTTTATGCCTCCCCACCATGCGCTTCTCTCCCGTGTCATGTTTCCTTCGCCGCAGGGGGTGAGTTTGGTTGGGCAAAGGCATGTGCTGGC
Organism: Micractinium conductrix; assembly: GCA_002245815.2. Classification (NCBI taxonomy): domain Eukaryota; kingdom Viridiplantae; phylum Chlorophyta; class Trebouxiophyceae; order Chlorellales; family Chlorellaceae; genus Micractinium; species Micractinium conductrix. The sequence goes on from LHPF02000072.1 coordinate 26,571, forward strand.
TGTGCATGCACCGGCCGCATGAGGACGTTGTGGGTTTGGAGTGGTGCATGGGAATGCCCCCCTCCCCCCTGTTCACTTCCTAAACTAAACTTTATTTCTCTTCTCGGTCATGTCTCCCCACCATGCGCTTCTCTCCCTTATCATGCTCCCTTCCTCGCAGCAAGTGAGTTCGGTTGGGCAAGGGTTTTGCTGGCTGCGCGCGCACCGGCCGCATGAGGATGTTATGGGTTTGGAGTGGTGCATGGGAATGCCCCCCCTTGTTCACTTCCTAAACTGTATTTCTCTTCTGGGTTATGTCTCCCCACCATGCGCTGCCATCCCTTCATGCTTCCTTCGCCGCAGCTGGTGAGTTCGGTTGGGCAAGGGTTGTGCTGGCTGTGCGTGCACCGGCCGCATGAGGATGTTATGGGTTTGGAGTGGTGCATGGGAATGCCCCCCCTTGTTCACTTCCTAAAATGTATTTCTCTTCTCGTTCATGTCTCCCCACCATGCGCTTCTCTCCCTTGTCATGTTTCCTTCCTTGCAGTATGTGAGTTCGGTTGGGCAAGGGTTGTGCTGGCTGTGCGTGCACCGGCCGCGTGAGGATGATATGGGCTTGGAGTGGTGCATGGGAATGCCCCCCCTTGTTCACTTCCTAAACTTTATTTCTCTTCTCGTTCATGTCTCCCCACCATGCGCTTATCTCCCGTGTCATGTTTCCTTCGCCGCAGGGAGTGAGTTCGGTTGAGCAAAGGCTTGTGCTGGCTGTGCGTGCACCGGCCGCATGAGGACGTTGTGGGTTTGGAGTGGTGCATGGGAATGCCCCCCCTTGTTCACTTCCTAAACTGTATTTCTCTTCTCGTTCATGTCTCCCCACCATGCGCTTCCCTCCCTTGTCATGCTTCCTTCGCCGCAGCTGGTGAGTTCGGTTGGGCAAGGGTTGTGCTGGCTGTGCGTGCACCGGCCGCATGAGGACGTTGTGGGTTTGGAGTGGTGCATGGGAATGCCCCCCCCAAACTTTATTTCTCTTCTGGGTTATGTCTCCCACCATGCGCTTCTCTCCCGTGGCATGCTTCCTTCATCACAGCCCGTAAGTTCGGTTGGGCAAGGGTTGTGCTGGCTGCGCGTGCACCGGCCGCATGAGGACGTTGTGGGTTTGGAGTGGTGCATGGGAATGCCCCCCCTTGTTCACTTCCTAAACTTTATTTCTCTTCTCGTTCATGTCTCCCCACCATGCGCTTCTCTCCCTTGTCATGCTTCCTTCCTTCCTTGCAGTATGTGAGTTCGGTTGGGCAAGGGTTGTGCTGGCTGTGCGTGCACCGGCCGCATGAGGATGTTATGGGTTTGGAGTGGTGCATGGGAATGCCTCCCCCGTTCACTTCCTAAAGTTTATTTCTCTTCTGGGTTATGTCTCCCCACCATGCGCTTATCTCCCGTGTCATGTTTCCTTCGCCGCAGCTGGTGAGTTCGGTTGAGCAAAGGGTTGTGCTGGCTGCGCGCGTGCACCGGCCGCATGAGGACGTTGTGGGTTTGGAGTGGTGCATTGGAATGCCCCCCCTTGATCACTTCCTAAACTGTATTTCTCTTCTCGTTTATGTCTCCCCACCATGCGCTTCCCTCCCTTGTCATGCTTCCTTCGCCGCAGCTGGTGAGTTCGGTTGAGCAAGGGTTGTGCTGGCTGTGCGTGCATCGGCCATATGAGGACGTTGTGGGTTTGGAGTGGTGCATGGGAATGCCCGCCTTTGTTCACTTCTCTAAACTGTATTTCTCTTCTCGTTTATGTCTCCCCACCATGCGCTTCCCTCCCGTGTCATGCTTCCTTCCTTGCAGTGTGTGAGTTCGGTTGGGCAAAGCTTGTGCTGGCTGTGCCTGCACCGGCCGCATGAGGACGTTATGGGTTTGGAGTGGTGCGTGGGAATGCCCCCCCCTGTTCACTTTCTAAACTGTATTTCTCTTCTCGTTCTTGTCTCCCCACCATGCGCTTCCCTCCCTTGTCATGCTTCCTTCGCCGCAGCAAGTGAGTTCGGTTGGGCAAAGGCTTGTGCTGGCTGCGCGTGCACCGGCCGCATGAGGACGTTGTGGGTTTGGAGTGGTGCATGGGAATGCCCCCCCCCCCGTTCACTTCCTAAACTATTTCTCTTCTCGTTTATGTCTCCCCACCATGCGCTTCCCTCCCTTGTCATGCTTGCTTTGCCGCAGTGGGTGAGTTCGGTTGGGCAAGGGTTGTGCTGGCTGCGCGTGCACCGGCCGCATGAGGACGTTATGGGTTTGGAGTGGTGCGTGGGAATGCCCCCCCCTGTTCACTTTCTAATCTGTATTTCTCTTCTCGTTCATGTCTCCCCACCATGCGCTTCTCTCCCTTGTCATGCTTCCTTCCTCGCAGATAGTGAGTTCGGTTGGGCATGGGTTGTGCTGGCTGCACGTGCACCGGCCGCATGAGGACGTTGTGGGTTTGGAGTGGTGCGTGGGAATGCCCCCCCCTGTTCACTTTCTAAACTGTATTTCTGTTCTGGGTTATGTCTCCCCACCATGCGCTTCCCTCCCTTGTCATGCTTCCTTCGCCGCAGCTGGTGAGTTCGGTTGGGCAAGGGTTGTGCTGGCTGCGCGTGCACCAGCCGCATGAGGATGTTGTGGGTTTGGAGACGTGCATGGGAATGCCGCCCCCCCCCCCCCCCCCCCTTCACTTCCTAAACTTTATTTCTCTCCTGGGGTATGTCTCCGACAACACGCGTCCCTCCCGTGTCATGCTTCCTTCATCACAGAGAGTGAGTTTGGTTGGGCAATGGCTTTTGTCGGCTATGCAGGCAATGTTTGCGTGAGGAGTTGAGGCATGGGTGTGGTGCACAGACCTGCCCCATCTTGTGCACTTGCTGACATTAGATTCTCCCCTGCGTCATGTGTTCCCACCACGCGCTTCTACCCTGGTGTTGTGCTTCCTCGCAGCCAGTGAGTCGTGTTGGGCCTTGGCTTGTGTGTTGGCAAGCATGCAGCGGTGCCGTGAGGGTCTGGTGGCATATGCGTGGTGCATATGAACGCCCCCCCTTGTTCCAGTGCTAACCGTCCTTATTCTGGGCTATGTTGCCCCAATCTTGTTCATTTGCTGACATTCCGTTTCTCCCTTGGGTCATGTATCCCCGCCATGTGATTTCATCCCGTGTCATTCTTCCTTCGTCACAGCGTGTGAGTACGGTTGTGCAATAGGTTTTGTCGGCAATGCATGCGAGGGTTGCGTGAGGAGCTGTGGCATGAGGGTGGTGCACAGAACTGCCCGATATTGTGCATTTGCTGACATTCCGTTTCTCCCCTGGGTCATGTATCCCCGCCATGTGATTCCATCCCGTGTCATTCTTCCTTCGCCGCAGGGGTCAGTACGTTTGTGCGATAGCTTTTGTGGGCTCTGCAAGTGAGGGTTGCGTAAGGAGTTGTGGCATATGGGTGGTGCACACAACTGCCCCATCTTTGTGCACTTGCTGGCATTCCTTTCTCTCTTGGGTTATGCTTCCCCACCATGCTCTTCTGTCCCGTGTCATTCTTCCTTCGTCGCAGGAAGTGAGTACGGGTGGCGGACCTGGAGTGTCTTTCGTCTTTTGCTCCGCACCAGCACCATGCATCATCAAGGACACACAAGGTCTCCAGCACCACGCGTGTTGGCTTCATGGTCATGATGACCAGTCCTCCACTTGAAGTGCTAGGTCCATTTGCATGATGTCGCTTGACACGCACCTCTCGTTCACGGCACGCTTGCCAATAGATGTATCTGCTCGCACAGCACCAATGTTTTTTGTCATTCTGCTGCCAGGATACGGTCCAGCCACTGATGAAGTGATCCCCCTGGGGCATGTGCACTACCTTTGCTGGTTTCAACAGTGCGTTCTGTAAAACCCTTCCCTTCCGTGTCGTGCTTCCTTCTCGTAGTTGTGAGTCCGGTCGGGCCCGGCTTTGTGTGTTGGCATGCATGCATCGGTGGTGTGAGAATGTATTGGCATGCGAGTGGTGCATAGAAATGTGACCGCGGGGCTTCGCCGTCGCCGCCGCCTGGTCCCGCCGGCCGCCGCCTGGTCCCCCCTCCAGGGCCTCCCTCCCCCTCCCCCTGGTCCAACCCCTGTCCGGGCTGGAGGGAAGCCCCCCTCTTGTTAATTTTTCTAGTGCTTCTGGCGCCCCTGGCCCAGTGTGGGGGCAGCTGCGCCTATTTTTACATCGCACATCCCTTCGTGTTGCGTTGCACAATGCACGCAGCGCCAGTTGACGCACGCCAGATGGAAGACTAGCTGCGCGCGGCGGCGGCAGCGGCACACTGGTGCTGGCTGTTGTGCGCGGGTGCACGCGCGGTGTCGCTGCCGTGCGCCTGGGTGTCTCATGCATGTGCCGGTCTCCCCAGGCACGTCCAATCGGCGCCTGGTGCTCATGGCGCGGCCTCCGGCTCGGTGTTTTGCACGTGGTGGGGTGCGCTCGCGGTTGGTGCCGTGCTGTGCTGTGCAGCTGGGCGAGCGGTGCGTCTGCCGGGCGCATGGGTGTCTCATGTCTGTGGCGCTCGCCTCACACACGCCTGGGTGTTGCCTAGTGCTCAGTTGTACCGCTCGAGGTACACGTTTTCACAGCACAACTGAGCTACGTACGGATTTCTAAAACAATGGAGGGGGGGGATGCCCAGAAACTATTTCTTTATTTGCAGCCGCCTAAGAGCATTTACATATGATTCCAGTGTGACACCGTGGTGTGACAGGGAGAGAGGACAACGCGGGGGATGGGGCGCAGGGAGGGGCGCACGGAAGGGTGCAGTCGAACGTGCAGGGCAGGCGAGAGCAAAAATAGTGGAGAGGGATGAGGAGGGGTGGACAGGAGGGTGTGGTTAGGGGGAGCCGGCATCAAAACCGCATACCGCCGCTGGGGGTGCTCGCAGACATGCCTGTGGCAATGCAAGTGGCTGCGCGACGGAGTTCAGGCTGCAGCATCCTCTGCACGTTGCACGCTCTCGACTGTGATGTCGACCCGCAGCAGGAGGAGGTCGTTCACCAGGAAGCCGCTGTCGGGGGCGCGCAGCCGCTCCAGGGGAATCACGTTCAGGTCTCCCCTGGCAGTCCCAACTTCAAACACCCAATGCCCTGAGGCAGGCCCCACGTGGTCGGAGCCTGCTGCACCGGGGCTGGCCAGTACAGAAAACTTAATTGAGGCCGTGACGCTCGACATGCCGGCCTCTACGGCGCTCCACTCCAGGTAGGCTGCAGGGGCAGGGGCAGCAGGCAGGCCAGGTCAGTGGCAAGGGGGGCAACATACCAGCGCTCAAGGTTGATTCCATTCCCCTCGATGCCCGGACCATCAGAGGACTCACCGCCCAGGTGTGTGCCAGCACCCACCAAGATACCCTGGGGGAACACGATCAGGCGCCACTCAAAGCCGCCCAGCTGCCCCACCCACGGTGAACAGATGGACGTCTGACTGCTGCTAAAGTCGTGGATTGCAAGGGTGAAGCCGCCCGGGGTGCCCATGCCCGCCTGCCGCACATCTCGGATGCGGAGAGACTGGCGCACATCGCTACCGGAGTTGAGGGATACCCGATAGAGCAGCTGTGCTAGAGTTGAGCTGCCCAGCCGTGCCAGCGCCGCCGGCTTCATGCCCGCGGGAATGCACAGCATGTCGACAGCCAGCAGAGTGGCTGCAGCCGCGTCCAGCAGCTCTCCTGCAGCCGCGTCCAGCAGCTGTGCCTCGGCACCCACAAAGCGGCAGCGGTCGATAATCTGGAGCTTTTGTAGCAGCTGCGGCAGGCTGGCGGTCTTGCTCTGGTCTGCATGCAAGGGAGGGACAATGGAAGCAACTTTGTGAGATGCCGTGTGCCCGGCTGCGCAGGAACATGACGCACGCCTCCTGCTAAATCAAGAATGAACCTTCAACTGAACCGTCGAGCGCCCACCTGTGAGGCAAGCCTCGACACCAGCCAGCACATGCTCTGCATCCAGCTTGTTGGCCAGCAGCGCCACAACAGCCAGGTGGCCCGCCACCGCCAGCGCGGCAAAGCTGGGAGTATTCGCATGCTGAGGTGAGTACAGCAGGTGCAGAGTGCAGGCTGCCTCCGCCACACTGCAGTCACCGAATGCAGCCGATAGGTCGGGCCTGTGCACCGCTGCCGCCGCCCTCGCTCTGCGCCAGGAAGAGATTGCACAGCACTGCCGACTGCTGCGCAAGGATGGGGCCGTGCAGCGGTAGACGGGCGCCTTCAATTACGGCGTAGCTATCGGCCAGAGCCTCCATTGAGATATCGGAGAGGTAGAAGGCCGCCGGCTGTGCCGGGTCGAGAGAAGAAAGGTCCATGGCTGGTGGCGGCGGTGGGCGGCAGGCGGGTCGCGAGCAGCGGCGGGGTGGTGAGATGGGGCACAGAAAGCTCGAGCGCTCGCTTTTGAATGATACGTTGCTACAGCAGAGAAGAGCAGCGCCCGTGGCTGCGCAAGCGGGACGAAGGGGATCGTGGCGGGCTGGCACTCGCAAAGGGTAGGCAAACAGCCGCTGAGCGCGCTCTTTATAGGGCGAGCAGGCAGGAGCAGGCGCTGTTGAGCAGCAGGAAGAGTGCGAGATCGACCTCGTGCCCAGTCTTTTGCCATGTCGGCGGCGGCTGCGCAGCGCGCAGCGTGCGCGTGCGCCTGCTCGGCAGACGGCCCTGGTTGGCAGACGGCGCGCTGCTCGCAGTGCCCCGCCAGAGGTCTGGTTCTGCGCATTGAAACTCCTTAAAATGTGGTGGGATGCTAAGCCAACCGTTACTCAGAACGCAAGTGGGTTTCCTATCGACGCTGTGGTTGCTGCCACCGTCCCGCCGGACATGCCGCCCCGCCCTGGCATGGTAGGCGTGCTGCGAGCTCATGGCCGCCTCGCCCTGGCATCACCGGTGCACCCAAGCATGCCACATCATGATAACTTGCTGGAAGTTCGTGTGCCATCCAACTTTGCGGGATCACCAGAAGTCCCCGTCCCCTGGTGCCATGCTAAACACAACGGCTGCCGCAGGGCCGGCCACGCCCGGCGCCCGTCGCGCAAGCCTCCCACCAACTGCACCTCCGAAATGCAGCTCGACCGCTCCTTTGTACCCGCCGGTAAATTCACACGCAGCAAGGCCAGCACGCAGCTGGGCAGCGGCTCCAGGGTCACAAGCAGGTAGAAACTGTTCAAGCAAATTGTAGCATCAGAGGGTCAGGCGCATGTCAACATCAGACGAGAGAGGCGGCGGCAGCCAGGCCGGGGAGCGGGGGGCAGGGGCACAGAGCGTGGCGACGTCGGCAGGAAGGGCAGTGGCGAGGGCTGCTGCACGTGGGCGTGGGCAGCACGGCATGGCGGTGGACGGGAAGGAAGGCAGCAGAGGGAGGGGGAGGGAGCCAGGGCGGAGCGGAGGAGTCGTTGTGCGGGCAAGCGTCGGCGCCGTCAGTACAGCGCCCCGCTGCCAGACTGGCCGCCCCACTGCATGCGTAGCGCGCCCGTCAGCTGCATCCACGCCTCCACGCCGCCCATCATCGTCTCTTCCACAAACCCCTCCACGGCGTCGTCTGTCAGGGGGAGGCCAGCAGCCACGGCGAATGCGGCGTAGCAGTCCAGGCACAGCAGGCGCAGCGCCGACTCGGGCAGGGGCGTCGCGCGCAGCGGGGCCGTGCGCTTCAGGGCGATGTAGCGCCCCGCCTGCTGCCCGCCCCGCTCGCACTCGCAGCAGCGTATGTGCTGCTGCTGCATGCCGGCGTCCCGCAGGTTGGTGGCCGTCAGGCAGGGGGCGGTGTGCCACTGGCTGAACTCGGCCTCCAGCAAGCGCAGCATCTCGGCCTGGCGCGGGGATGCCGGGCCCTGCTGCTGCTGCTGCTGCCGCTGCCGCTGCCGCTGCTGCACGCCTCGTGGCTGTGACGCGCTTGCCCGTGCTGCCGGCGCTGGCGCTGCTGCTGGCGCTGCTGCTGGCGCTCCCCCCCGGCGGTGGCCGTGGCCGCTGCATGGGGGCTGCGCAGGTTGCCCGGCCGCACCGCCACCTCCTTGCCGTCGGTAGCCAGCCGCACCGCGACACGGCCGGCCGGCAGGCTGCTGCTGGGTGCACCGGGCCCTGACGGCGGCAGCACGCGGCCGCGCCTGCCGTTCAGCTGCGAGCAGCTCTGCAGGCCGTGCAGCACCACTTCCTGCGGGCGGGCAGGGCAACAACTCTGAAGTTTTTTTGGCTGCACAAGAGGCTGCAAGAGTCATGGCAGCAGCTGCGCAGCGCCGGTGCAGCGTGCTGAAGTTGCCATGGCGTTGTGCAAACAGCAGCTAGCTGTGGGAAAGCAGCATCTTGCTGCCATCTTGCTGCCATGATGCTGCCATGATGCTGCCAACTTGAGATGGTGGCAGCGTGGCGGCAGGCCCGCTCAACCAGCTGGCCCGTCCCAGACCCTACCTGCCCAGGCCCGTCGCGCTCCAGCCCTTCGAGCACGTGCCGTTCCAGCTCGCACTGCTCCCTGGGCGTCTGGCTGAGGTTCTGGGGGCGCTTTGAGAAGAGCGGCTGCCTGCTGTGTGGCTGCTCCTCGTAGACGCTGCGGAAGGGCTTCTCGGCAACCAGCTGCTCCCACTCCTCGCTGAATTGTGGCCAGCGTTGGCCCACCGAGTACGTGCCGCGCGGGGCAGCGGTGGCGATATGCTGCATAACCGCCTCCAAGGCGCTTGGGATGTGTCCCGCCATCGTGTGAGCAGCCAAGAATGTTACAGCGAGGTTTTGCAGCGTTTGTGGGAGGTGGGCGCCGACGCCGCTGCTGCGACGCCCTGCTGCGACGTCAGCGCCGCCTGCTTGGCCAGTCCGATGTGCTGCCTGTAGCCCGATATGCTGCCTGTGGGCCTAGTCGCCAGCCGCAAGGCTCAACAACAGCACAAAGACAGTAGGTAGCGGCCGGCAGGGTGTTCCTCTGCCAGTTGGAGATTTACTTCAGGTGAGGCTTGGGGCAGCAGCGGCTGGCACGACAGCCTCCGCCTACCTCCTGCTGCATGCCAGCATTTCTGCGCTGGGGACCATTGTCACGCTGCACGTGCGGCATGCTGCCTGATCAGCAGCAGCAGCAGCTGATGATGCTCGCTACCTGCTCAATAGCGTCACCAGCACTCAGCTTGCTGCCGCCTGCTGTCTGATTTAATTGACTGGTGCTCCACCAGCAGCAGCATGAAACCACGGGTGATCGTCAGGTGGCATGCGCAGTCGGCATCACCGGAAGAGTGCAGCCCCGTCTGTATCGGCCGTATCCAGCTGACTGCGTTCGACAGACGGAGTTTCATTACATGCGCCTGCTGCGTAAGGCCTGCGTGGAGTGCACAGTGCCACATGGGGGCTGGGGGCCAGCGAGGTACGCTGGGATGAGGAAGGTTGTTACACGTCTGCAGGGCTGGTACAGGCTTGCAGTGGGGGAGAAGAAGCTAAGGACGTGGAGTGCGAGGAAACCGACAGACAACGCAGCCAGGGCAGGGAGGCGTGCCAGCATGTGCGACCTGCCGACGGTGTGCCACCACGCAGTGCTGCTGCAGTCGGTGCCCTGCCGCCACACCCCGCCGCCACGTTGCGCTGCGTGCCGTGCTGCTGCACTGCCGAGCGGTATGCTGCTGCTGCGGAAGCAGCGGCCGCCCCCGGCAGCTTCAGACGCCACGCCAGTACAGCCGCTGGCCCCTGAGCAGCCGCGACAGTAGGTTGGCCAGCACAGCAGCAGCGGCCAGCGTGGCCGCCCAGTTTGCGAGAGAGCTGGAGAAGCACCAGCCGGGCAGGCAGACCACCCAAATAAACGGGGCCACGCGCACGCGTAGTATGCACGGCGACTCAGCCACTGCTGTTGCCATGTAGAGGAGCACGTTAATGGCCCCACGTTCGAAAACGGGCAGGGTGGTCGTGCAGTAGGCAACATGGGCGGCATAGGCGGCGAGGCAGACAGAGGCCAGGCCGAGGACTGCAGCACGGACGAGGCAGGGAGCGCGTTGCATGATGGTCAGCGCTCAACTGGACCCGCAAAGCGGCTGCAGGCTGCGCACGCAGGCTGCACGTAGCACCAGCTAGCTGCGAGGCACAGCACAGCAGCGGCCACCACTCACGACCGGCGGCCATGCGTGCAATCCACACCAGGACGTTGCCTTGCTGGTGCGGCCGACCGGCAGGGACGCCAGGGACGCGTTGCCCTGCAGTGCAGCAGGCGGAGCATGCAGCGCAGGCTAGTGGTGCGTCTTTGCCCCAGAAGCACCGTGCAGTGGCTGTGGCTGTTGGCCTCCCCCAGTTGAAAGTCCCACCTTCTGATGGGCTGCGTCCATCGGGGGAGTTCGACGGTGCGCAGGCCAGGAAGCGGTGCACTGGCGGCGCTGTCACTGCCGCCGCCGAAAGCGGCACGTGGCCGCTGCGGCGGCCGCTGCGGAGAGATGCGCAAGCGGGGGCTGGCTGGAGCTAGCGCTGGTTGTTGCTTGGCCGAGTCGTCTGCCCGGGCCGCTGCGGGCTGATGCCGCGGGCACGGCGCCTGAGCCGCGCCGCTGCGGCATGGCACGCGCCAGGGCGGCGCCCGCCTGAGGCGCTCTGGCGACCATCAGGGGGCGCTTTAGACAACAGGCTCGCGTCAGTGCCAGCATGGTCGGGTGCTGGGGCGTACAGAGGGGGCTGGAGGTGGAGGGGAGTCTGGCTGGTGGTGCATGCACACAGCCTGCGCTGCGCAGCGGCCCAGGGTGGCGCTGCTCGAGCCCCGAGGTTGGCTGGGCGTGCGTCCTTTGCCACGCCCTTTCTTAGCGCGGTAAGATCTAGCTGGCGCGACAGAGACGCGAGGAGATGCGCTTCGAAGCAGAGGGAAGGGTGGTGGTCAAACGCACATGTGGCCGCTCACCTCCCGCTGCCGCCGCTGCCGCTGCGCGCACGCCGCCCCGGGTAGGACCGTCGCCTGCCTCGGCTACCCAGACTTTGTGAGGCGGCTGGACCAGCACGGGCAGCACTTTGGGCGCACTACCCACTGGCTTTCCTCCCAGCACAGGCAGCGGCACATAATAGTCGATAATTTCTGTGCGGAGCTGCTGCTCTTTGAGATGGTGCATCGAGGGGCATGCTGAGCAGCAGCGCCAGCCGCGAGGGCTGGGCGGCGGATCACACACCGCGGGCGGGGGCGGCGGCGAAACAAAACTAGTCAGCCGTATGACGCCCCAATGCAAGTGCATTGCGCAGCAGCAGCAGCGGCTGCAGCAGCAGCAGCAGCCTAGGCTCCAACCACCGGGGGCCTGCCTCAGCGACCATTCTCACGGACAGTTAATGGGGAGCGCTGTGCATGATCACCCTCCAGCAGCTTGCTTCCCCGTTTCTCTTGCCCCTCCTTTGCCCTTCCGCACACTCCTGCTCCTTGACGAATGTCATTCCTCATGCCCTACTTGCAGAGCTGTAATTACAGCATCAGCTATAAACAGCAGGCGCGGAAAGGCGCAAGGGAAGGGGCAGCACCCGGGCCGGGCATGCACCAGCTGCGCAGCTGCCACTGCTTGCCATGCGGGGAAAGACGTCAGATGGCACGGGGGGCGGGCGGGCAGGCATGGCACGGTGGAGCTGCAGCACAGGGCATGTAGGGCAGCACAGCGCATGAGAACTGCTGCAGCACGCCCGGCCCCTCACAAATCGGGCTTCGAAGGTGGTGCAGCCGCCGCGAGCCTGCATGCAGTTGCTGCGACTGCCGCCACCCACCATGCAGCGCAGTGTGTCTCGCCTCAAGCCTCAAAGATCAATGGCGAATCGGAGATTCACGGTCGCGCTGTTGGCAATGTCGCAGGCCAGCTCCGCTGTCAGCCAGCCCTTCATCTGACGGCGCACGTAGAGCTCCTGAGAATGGTGGGGGGGCGGGCGGGTTGGTGGCACGGAGGTGAGAGAGGGTGGAGCGTCACAAGCCACCTTGAGTTCCCACCATCCCGGTGCTTTCCATGTGCTCCCCCTTTCCCTTCCTGTCGCAGACGTCAGGCGTCTGGATGCATCCACCGCCGCTGCAGGCGTGTGGTAAACACTCCTCACCACGCTGTTCGCCTGCTCCTCCTGCCACAGCGTTTGCATCAGGCGCATGCCTCCTGCGTAGCTGCCGCGGCCCTTGCCACGCCGCACTTCGCCACTGAGCATCAGCAGGTTGTGCCCCAGGCCTGCAATGCGCACCAAGCGCTTGCCGTCGCGGCCCTGCGGCATGTGCAGCATGGCGGCCTTGCCAACCAGGGCCGCCTCGCCAAACCACACCGTGTCAGGCGCCTCTGCGGTCAGCGCAAACAGGGGGGACGGCGTCATGTGTAGAGAGGTGCAGACGGGCTTCTGTGGACGGGCGTGGCTAGCCTCTCTCCTGGCTGGTCCAAACAATCTCTCCTGGATGGATCGCTGTGCCGTTTCGCCCTGCGCTGCTGCGTCCCAGAGCCGTCAGAGCTAGCTGACGGCTCTGGGAGCTCCCCACCGTTCTCATATTCCACTGCGTGCTCGCCGCGGCAGGCTGCCGTCCCCAAGGTCTCATTCGCACCCAAACAGCTGGCAGCCTATAACTTGCAGCCCTACAGCCCAACAGCTTGAAGCCACATACGCCGGCAGTAACACCCACCGTCAGAAACAATAGCGCCCCTTGCCTTCAGGACAGGCTGCAGCGAGATGTGACTGCTGTCGACAATGTCGCTCAGCGCCACCTGGTCGCCTGCCATCACAGCACCCAAGCGGCCTATCTGCACGGATGGGCGCAGCTCAAACGTGACTTCAGCCTCTGCATTGGGGGAAGCAGGAAGACATGGGCGGTGGGCGGGGCAGACGTCAACGTTGTTGCGGGTCGGTGGGGAATAAACAGCCACAGATGGTCGTCCAGCCCTCCTGCCCTCCAAGCCTCTCCGTCTCTGCACCTTCAACCATATGTGTTAACAGTATATACCTGCATTGGCAGTCGAGCCGCTGCACTCCATGCGCAGGGGCTCCCAGGAGGGCAGAGAAACGCGCGCCGCGGCGGCCGCTCCAGAGTTAGTGAGACACAGCTCATAACCCTGTGCCGGCTCCCAGGTTAGCCAACAGCTGCCGCTGCTGAGGGTGAGCCCAGCCAAGTTGCCACGATGAAGTGCGGCACGACCTCGGAAAAGCTAGCCATGGCCTGCATTGGCAGCCACACGGCAGACTTGTTAGAATACGTCGCCGGCGGGCGGCGGGCGCCCTTCAGCTGCACGGCGGCCCGCCGCCCGCAATGCCTAGCGCCTCGCACGCTTTTCCTACCGCGCTTTTGAGCAGCTGCCGGGCGGCTGGGTTGTTAGCAGCTCACCACACTGGCACTGGCGTCGTCACCGAGGGGCAGTCGCTGCAGGGGTCTGCGGGCTTTTCTTCGCTGTTGATGGCAGCTGCGCCCAACCGGGTGGCTTCAGAGGAAGACGCGCTGAGCTGCTTGAGAGGCGGAGGGACACGCGAGGCGGAAACGGGTGGAAATGGGCAGAAGGAAGGCCGGTGGTCAAACATGGCCACTCGCCTCCCGCTGCTGCCGCCGCCACTGCCGCTGCGCTGCACGCCGTCCCACGTGCGGCGCCGCCTGCCGCCTGCTCACCAGCACGTGCAGCCGCAATGCAGAATTGTGGTTTTGTGCTGGGCTGCTGTCCTATGAAGAGCATGCCCCATTCCGGAGCAGCAGCGGCGGTGCGCGGGGGCTGGGCGGCGGCACACACGAAGCGGGGGACCGGTCCACACCGGCCAGTAGTGGCGGCGGCGGAAAAAGTGCCGCAAGCTAATCCGGCTTTCATGAGACTAGGACATCCCCAAAATAGTGATGCAAACAAGTTAATTGCAGCACCAAGGCGGAGCACTGCTGCAGCATGCCGGCGGCCGACCGACGGGCGGATGCTGCCTGGCCAGGTGCGCACGTGCTCGCCGCCGCCGCTGCCTCAATGGGCCCATACAGCGCCGCTCTCGTCCTTGCGTTCTACCAGCTCCTTTCGTTTGGCTTCGCGCCCCATTTTAGAGGGCGGCTTTTGCCTGCCCTTCCCGAGTGCCTCGAGAGTGCCAAGCCCGCCTCCCGATCCCCTTCGTCCGCGTGCACGATCACAGGCGCTGCGCTTCTCTTCTGCAACATCCTTAAACCCACACGCGAGCGCCGAGGTTGCTGCGGCCACCTCGAGAGCTCTCCCGCGGCCACCGCTCGCCGCCGCCCGCCCGCCGCCCCTTGTCACAGCGTGCCGCCGCCGCCAGCCATGGACCTGTCCGCTCTCAACCCGGCCCAGCCTGCGGCCTTCTACCTCTCCGATTCCTCGATGGAGGCCCTGGCAGACAGCTTTGCCGTGATTGATGGCACCCGCCTCCCGCTGCACGGCCCAATCCTTGCACAGCAGTCGGCAGTGCTGCGTGAGCTGTTCCTGGCGCAGAACGAGGGCGGCGGCGTGGCCGCCAGTGCGCAGCCTGACCTGTCGGCTGCATTCGACGGCTGCAGCGCGGTGGAGGTAGCCTGCACGCTGCCTGCTGTATGCGCCGCAGGAGGTGTGGAATGTCAGCTTTGCTGCGCTGGCGGCGGCGGGCCACGTGCCGGCGGTGACGCTGCTGGCTCACAAGCTGGATGCTGGGCTCGTGCTGCGCGGCCTGGAGTCGTATTTGAAAGGTGGGTGCAGATGGTGGAGATACTTTGCAAGGCACGTATCTAGCAGGCGTGATCCGCTGCAGCAGCCCGGCTCCCGTGAGCAAGGCTGACGTGGCCCGCCCACCCACTGCCACCCACCCTGCCCTGCAGCCACCTATGTGACTGCAACCCCTGAGCGGCTGCTGGAGGGGCTGCAGATCGCCAGCACTGCCAGCTGGGACAGGCAGAGGACGTGCTGCTGGATGCAACAGCAGCACTGCTGCCACTCGCCCGTGTGTGTTTGATGGCAGACATGCAGCCGACGGCGTTGGCACGCCTGGGCAGCTCCACTCTTGCGGAGCTGCTCTACCGGGTGGCCTGCAACTCTGGGGGCTTTCCCTACCAGCGTCCTCGCATCCTGGATGTGCGTCAGGCGGGCAATGACAGCCCTGGCAGCTTCACCTTCGCAGTCAACCACTTCAGCATGTGGCAGAACCAAGCATTTTCGCCGTAGGTGCAGCTGGGCGGCTTTCAGTGGCGCATGAGGGTGTACCTCCAGGCGCTTACTGATGGCGCTGGACCACACTTGAGTTGTGAGTTGCCTAGTATTTTATTTACTCATATGACAACTCCGGCAGCCCCCTCGCCGCCGACCTGACCTGGCCTGCCGTTGCCGCCCCCCTGCACCTGCAGCCTATCTGGAATTGAACGCCAACGCAGCCAAGGAGGCGGGCGTGTCACCGTTGCCACTGACCTGGCCTGCCTGCTGCCCCTGCCCCTGCAGCCTACCTGGAGTGGAGCGCCGTAGAGGCCGGCATGTCGAGCGTCACGGCCTCAATTAAGTTTTCTGTACTGGCCAGCCCCGGTGCAGCAGGCTCCGACCACGTGGGGCCTGCCTCAGGGCATTGGGTGTTTGAAGTTGGGACTGCCAGGGGAGACCTGAACGTGATTCCCCTGGAGCGGCTGCGCGCCCCCGACAGCGGCTTCCTGGTGAACGACCTCCTCCTGCTGCGGGTCGACATCACAGTCGAGAGCGTGCAACGTGCAGAGGATGCTGCAGCCTGAACTCAGCAGCCACTTGCACGCCACAGCAGCAGCAGCGGTCTGTTTGCACCTCACAGGCGGCAGCAGCTGCTGTGCCCGCTGCCCTCCCCTCTGTGTTCAACAACCTCCCTGCCCATCCCTCCTCATGCCTCTGCACTTTTTACTGTCGCCCCCTGCACATGCCAAAAGAATGCCCCTCACCCCCGCCCCTCCCTCTGCTTTGCCCTCTCTGCTTGTCACAAAGCGGCCGCACTCGAGGTGTCGGTCTCACACTGTGTGACACGTGAGGTGGTACATGGTAAGGGCACAGCGTTACTAACAGGACCGATGTTCACGAAGCTCACACACGTCAACAGCAGCAAAGGGCTCAAAAGGGAGCATGGCAAACGCAGGTGCACACGGGGTCAAAACGGGCACACCAAACGGGCACACCAAACGGCTTGGCCGGCTGCCGCCGCCTCACGCTGCCGCCTTGCCCTTCTTCTGCTTCCCCTTCTTTGCCTTCTTGCCGGCAGGTGGCGCCGCGTCTGCGCCGCCCTCCACCGCCTGCTGCTCGCCCGGCGCCGCCGCCTTCTTTTTCTTTTTCTTGGGGGGCTGCTGCTGCTCCGCCTCCTGCTGCTGCGCCGGTGCCGCCGCCTTGGCCGCCGCCTTGGCCGCCGCCGCCGCCTCTGCCGCCGCCCGCTTGCGCGCCTTCTTGGTGCCGTAGTTCTTCTTTTTCTTCTTCTTTTCTGGCTCTGGCTGATCTCCCCCCTCCTCCTCCTCCTCCTTCTCCTCTGCCTCTACCGTTGCCGCCGCCTCGCCGCCAGCCTCCTCCTCCACCTCGCTGCCTTGCGCCGCCGCCGCCGCCGCCGCCGCGTCGCCGCCCTCTGCCGCCTCGGCCTCTCCAAACAGGTCTTCAAACTCGCGGCGGGCCGCGTCTGCCGCCTGGACCCGCGCCTGCAGCGGCAGCGGGGAGGCCAGTGGGGCGGTGGGCAGCGGCGGCGTCAACAGCATCAGCACCGACCAGCAGCACCACCCCCTGCGGCACCTCCGCATCGCCCACCCCCCACACGCAGCAGAAGCGAGACCAAGGGCAAGCGCAACGAGGCGCTGCAGGCGGCACCGCACCTGCCAGCAGTCGCTGCCCTTCTTAAAGGCGTCGACGTGGCAGCTGCACCAGGGTGGGTGGGTTGGGTGGGGATGCGGGGGGAGGTGTGACCCAACACTAGGGGCTGCACACGGGTGCATGGGTCCAGCAGCAGGCAACGTGCCCCCCCCCCTTCTCTCCTTTCCACCCTCCCTGATCGCCCGCCGCACCGTCGCAGCAGCAGCGGCCCTCGGTGCGTGGCCACCAAGCGGGGCTCCGCGGCGGCCAGCTCCAGCGCAATGGCCTCCTTCTCTGGGGCCTCCTGTGGGGCGGCAAAGCGCAGCAGGGGGGGGCGGTGCACCGGTAGGGGCGCGGTGCAGCAGGGTGCAGTGCAGCAGCATCGGGGGGGGTGGACGCCGGGGCGGTCGAGGTGCCACCGCTGCTCTGCCCAGCCCATCCCAGCCCATCCCAGCGCGGCCCAGCCCACACGGAGGCAGCGGCCCACCCACAACCCAGCGCTGCAGCAACAGCAGCAGGCAGGCAGGCAGGAAGTGGCGGCGAGGAACACAAGCACGCGGAAGATGGCGGCCAAGCAGTTGCCACGCTCACCCCCAGAGCGTAACACTTTTCCACGAAATTGTTGCCGCTGCCACCCATCGCGACCTCGCCCCACGAGCCCGCCAGCCCCTGCAGCAGCGCCTTTCGCTTCTTGGAGGGGGCGCCGGGGCCCTGCAGGTGGGTGGTTTGTGTTGAGGCCAAGTGTGAGGTAAGAGGGTTGTGAGAGGGTGGCGGCAGGCGCTGCATGCACAAGGCACGTGGACCCATGAGCCTGCGCACATCCACCAGGCATGGACGAGCAGCACCCACCTCCAGGTACGCCTCCAGCACGCGGCACCCTCCGGGGTCTTTGGCCACGTGGCGCAGCTGCCCCGGGGGCAGCGCCGCCACGGCGTCGCCCCACTGCTTGCAGGCAGCAGGGGGCAGGCACAGCACCGTGCCCAGCATCGCGCATCCCAGCGTGCTCAGCCTGGAGGCGGAGAGGTACGGACGGGAGATGGGAAGCAGGGCAGCAAGAGCGTGGGAGGGGGATCAAGAGAGGGATGCCGGCCTCCCCCCCCCCGCTCCTCCGACATCCTCCTGGAGTCAGCGCACTACCAAACGTGCGCTGCACCGACCCAGAGTGCGCACCTGCCGCCGCTGCCCAGCTGCGTCGTGGTGTCCAGCGTCAGCAGCGCTTGGAGGGGGGGGCCGCCGCCGCCGCCCTCGCCCGCCGCCGCCCACAGCGCCGCCGCCGCCTCTGCCTCCTGCGCGCCCAGCCGGCCCGCCGCCGCCAGCAGGGCCGCGATGACGCCGCTGCACGAGAGGTGGGCAGGGGATGAGGGGATACGGAGGGAAGGTTGTGCGAAGGCGATGCTGCCAGGAGAGGAATGGAGCAGCTGGCGCACGCCTGAAACGCGTGCAGCACCAGCTCCCACCAGCTCCCTTTGACCCAACACACTCGCCCTGCGCTGTCCCCCCCACCTGCGCCTGCTGCGCAGCAGCTGCCCAAAGGAGGGCCGCAGGTCCTCAAACATGCGCTTGAGCTGCGATTCATTGATTGCAGGAGGGGAATGAGAGGCAGGGGATGATGGAAATGGGGTTTGATGCCTGCCGAGCCCTGGGCAGCGCAGCCAGCGCCGCCTTTGCCATCGTACAGGGGCACCGTCGCCTTCACCTCCCCGCCCACCCAACCCCACGTCAGCTCTGCGCTTCCAGCCCCACCTGCTGCGGCTTGCGCAGCGCCGCCAGCGCCGCCTGCACCGCAAAGTTGGCGCAGGCGTGCTGCGCCAGGCTGCGGGGGCGGGGCGGGGACGGCAAGCAGGCAGGGAGGAGGCTAAGGGGGCGGGGCACCAGGCCAGGCTTCCACTGCAAGGTCCACCTGGGCTGGGCTCGACTGCATGCCAAGGTGCGTGCGCAGCAGGCGCGCCGCCCGACACCAACCGCGGCCCCAGGCCGGGCTCGAGCAGGGCCCAGCTGGCGCGGCGCTCCCCCCGCGCGCGTGCCCCCCTCCCTTCACGCACAGGTGCCCCTTTGAAGCACAGTGCTGCGGCACGCCCCTGCCACTTAGGCTCCCACTCCTGGCTCCGCTTTGCCCAGCTGGCGCCGGCGAGGCGCTCCCTGCGCGCGTGCCCCCCTCACTTGAGCAGGTGCCCCTTGAAGCACAGCGTGGTCAGCTTGGCAAAGTAGTCGTCTGGTGCAGAGGTGAACACGGCCTGCGTGCGGCGGGGGCACCAGCAACCACGGTCAAAGGTCGGTCAAAGGAGCCGGCAGAGAGCACCCACCCGCAGCGTCGGCGAGCCCACCGCCCACCTCAAGCCGGGGCCAGCACACCGCAGCACAGGCAACCAGCCCAAGGCGAGTGAACACAGCGCAGGAACACCCACCTCCGCCAGGCGGCTCCCCCTGCCGGTCCTGCACCACCCCCACCGCCGGTCAAACCACGGTCAACGGCAGCAGCATCCACAAAGGGGTGGGTCGAAGCCAGCGCAGCACCCACCTCCATCAGGTGGCTGCCCTGCCGGTCCTGCATCAGAGCGTGGCACCGCTCCACTGTCACGCTCTCCACACCCTTACTGCCGCTGCCGCCCAGCACCTGCAGCAGCAGCCGCTGCTGCAGCTTCCTGCGGCGGTGGTGCGGGGCGGGCGCGTGTGGTGAAGCAGGAGGGTCAGGAGGCTCTCAAGGGTTCGGAGGCAGGGATGCGTGCATGCAGCAGTCAACTGCTCTCCCCCCCGTGCCCCGCAACCGTGCTGCCTGCAGCGCCCGCCGGTACAGGCCGTTCCGCAACCGCGCTGCCCGCCGCCGCCCGCCCTCCCCCGCCTCTCCTCCCACCCTATACGCCGCAAGCATCCACCGCGCAGCCACCCACCGGTCCCCCCCAAAGCTCACTGGTTGTGGGTGCACGCGCGCAGCAGCGCCTGCAGGAAGGGCCCCGCAAAGGTGTCTGTCGCCAGCCTGCTCATCTCCTCCCCTGACCACTCATCCCCCAGCACCACGGCAGCCAGGCGGTCGAGGAGGGCGGGGTAGTCGGCGCCGGTGGGAAGGCCTGGAACGCGGGAGGGAGGAGGGAGGGGAGCGTGGGTGGTAGAGGGGGCGCGCGCGATGCCGATGCATGCGCCGCGGCGCCTGCATGGAGTTTTGTTGACGGCCCTGTGCCACCAGCCACAGCCCATTGCACACAGCACTGGCAGCAACAGCAGCACCCCCGGCATTGCGCCTACCTCCGGCGGCGCTGCCCTCGGCCTCGCCGCCGCTGCGCAGCTTGGCGGCCAGCGCGCCGCCGCCTCGCGGCCCCTGCTGCTGCTGCTGCTGCGCCTGCTGCTGCTGCTGGGAGGGTTCGTCACCGGGCGGCTTCTCCTGAGGCTTCTTGCCTGCGGGAGGGGCAAGCAGGTGGTGGTGGTGGTGGTGTGGGTGGGTGGGTGGGGTGTGTGTGTGTGTGGGGGGGGGGGGGGGGGCGGGAGCGGGCGCGTCACGGGTCGAAGACATGGGCAGAGGGTTAGTGGGAGGGACAGACATAGCTGCCCCAGTGGCGCCGCAGCGATGTGCTGATAGAAAGGCACAGCGGGGGGTGCGACGTGCCAGCAGAGCCTGCCCCTCCCCCCCCGCCCCCCGGCTCCGAGCAGGGCGTATCGACAGCGCAGCTCACCCACCCACCCACCCACTCCTCGGCTCACCGGGCGGCGGCGCCACGTCGCGCCCCGCCAGCACGCACAGCAGGCGGCGCGCCACAAAGGAGCCGTACTTTGATGTCGCCATTTCGTACAGGCTGGCTGCCGCCGCATCGGTGACAGCATTCAGCGCCTGAGGTGGTGGAGCGGTAATGAGGCAGAGTGCGGAGGAGAGCGTGGGCAGAGCCCGAAGCGGCGCCAGCGGCGGCACGCGCAGGCAGCAGCGGGCGCGCGCGGGGCAGGCGCCGAGTCGCACGTTCACACCAGCGAAACGCCTCTGCCACATTCGCTCCACATAGCAGCCGTCCTGTGCGTGCATGTACAGATGGCAAACCGCGTGCGCAGCGTGCCCAGCTCGTGTGCCCGCATCCTTGCTGCCTGCCTGCATGCCTGGGCGGCGCAACCCACCTCCTCAATGGCTGTGAAGTCTTCGTCTCCCGCCGACGCCGCCCGCCCCGCCAGCCCCGTCAGGCACTTCTCCAAGACGTGGGACCCAAAGGGGCCGCTGGGGAGCAGACAGGGGGAGAAGAGCGGTAGATGGGCGGGCGCGGCAGGGAGCGGCGCCAGCGCAGGGAGTGGGGCGGCACATGCTGCTGGAGCTGCCGCCAGCGTGCCAACGCCAGTCAGCATGCAACGCCCTTCTGGGCGCAGCGCAAACGCCTGCAGTGCGTAACCCGCGCGCGTTCGCGGCTCGGCAGTGCCGCCGCCTGCCGCTGACGCCGCCGCCTGCCGCCGCCCGCACCTGGTGCACATGAGGCCAAGGTTTTCGCCGTCAACGCATGCACGCGTGAACGCCGCCAGTGCCGGGGTGCTGGCAGCGGGCAGCAGGGCCTCAATTATGCGGCTGGAGGCGGCGTCGGTCGCGGCCGGCACTCCTGCGCCCTCCAGCGAATTTTCTGCCAGCAGGCGGCGCTCCCCGGGGTCATCAATGCCCGCCAGCGTCTCCCCCAGCTCCTTCCAGTAGCTCTCCTCCTCTGAAGGGAGTTTACTGTACCGCTCCCGCGGCTCCTCGCGCTCGCGCTTCTGCCCCATGTTTTCGGGTTTATAGGTAAGCGGTCGAGCATGCCATATGCGCGCATGCATGTCGCTGGCGGCTTGCCAGCAGGTCGTGACGGGGCGGCGGTGGCGGCTGCGGAGAGCGGCGGCATGCACCGGGCGTGCTGCACGCGCAGTTGCCAGCCCCCGCCTCTTGCCACTTTTCATAAGTTTACAGCACGCAATGGACCAAAGTCGGTGGGCCTGCCCAGCCGCACAGCTCACGAAGCAGCGGTGTAGGCCTGGTGGTGCAGCAGCGGCACGCAGGGGGAAATGCCGCATCAGGGTCATTAGGCAGGGTCAATGCAGGTGGGGAATGCAGGTGGGGAATGCAGGTGGGATGCGCAAACGTACGGCCGCTGCTTGCATGCAGGGCAGGCACCTGCGACAAACAATCAACAGTCGAGCTAGGGTGGAGTTCCTCTGCGCGCACACCGAGGGCTGTGCGAATCAACCGCTGGTGCGCGCCGCCTAAACATGCCGCTCCTGCTGCCACGGCGGCGCCACATCAGCGCCACGTCAGCGCTGCACGCGCTTGGTGTGCGAGGTGATGTCCTGGTCGTCGGCATCGCCCTCCAGCCCCTCCAGACCGCCGCCCTCCCTGGCGCCACCTGGCGCGGGGGTGGCAAGCCGGAAGGTGGTGCATGGGCAGCAGGAGAGCGGGTGAAACCGGTGTTGCAGTGGGGGATAGGCAGGTCGATGCAGAGCCAGGCAGGGAGGCAGGGAGGCAGCCAGGCACACCACTCGTGACCCCCACCACTCCACCATCCACTCCCTCACCCTTGATGCCGAGGCCCAGCTCGGCGACCGCCCCAGCATGCACAGCGGCGTGCACCGATGCGGCAGCAGCCTCGGCCGCGGCAGCCTCCAGGCCGCCCGCGCGGTGCTGCCGCGCTGCCGCAACGTCGGCAGCAGCAGTGGCCAGCCGGGTGCCGGGTGGGATGGCGGCGGGCGGCGGCGCCTCTGCGCCGGGGAACACAGCGCTGACGGGCGCCGCCGCCGCCGCGCCCCCTGCAGCACAGAGGGGCAGGTGGGGTGCGTGGATGGCCGGCAGTCACGGGAGTCCACCGGGTAGGCAGTCGGGTGTTTGAGGCAGGGCAGGGGCAGGCTGCAGGCTGCTTGTTCCCCCGCTCGAACCTTCTTCCTCGTCGCTGCTGGTGATGACGCCTGCGCACCCAGCCTGCACGTGGGTTCAATCGAGGGGGCACACAGCAGGGGGAAGCGGTTGGGATCGGTCGGAGGGGAGGCGAGACATAGGGTTTGGCTGCACCCAAGCAGGGAAGTGCTGACTGCCAAGCAGCAGCACACAGCCGGCTGGCCCGCCCCGGCCTCAGACCCAGGCCAAACCTCCCCTGCTCAAGCATTTGCGGCCCAACTCCCTGGCGGGCTGGCTGCTCTGCCTCGACAAAACTACACAAGCACACAGCCCAGGCGTGCCTTCAGGTCGGGCAGGGGGAAGGAGGACACTCGTTCGGCGCTGGCACTGCCGTGCAGCCCGCCGCCGCCGCCGCTGCGCGCGCTGCCCGCGCTGGCCAGGGAGCGCTGCGAGGGGGGCTTGGCCAGTGGAGCCGCTGCCACGCCGTTGCGGCCGCCCAGGGAGGCTGCGCCTGCATCGAGAGGTTGCCCATGGCGCTACAGACGGCGGTGTGGGTAAGTGGTTGTGGAGTGCGGGGAAGCGAACCGGTCGCAAAGCGATCCTGGTGGTGCAAATGGGGAGCACAAGCGTGAGGGCAGGCGGGGCAGCGTGCACAGCACACATGTATGGCGTGCTGGAGGCGTGCACGGCCAGCCGGCGTGGCTGCACGCACCGAGGGAGGGCGAAGCGCTGCGCGCGTGACGGCGGGTTGGGACCAGGGCAGGGGCCAGCGGCTCAGCAGCAGAGGCGGGAGTGGCGGTGGGCAGGAAAGGCTGTGGGGAGGCCGGCACCGGGGCGCTGGCGGGCTGAGGGGAGGCCGGCATGCGAGCGCCGCGCGCGGGCGCAGCCGGGGAGCGCTTGGCGCTGGTGGCGGGGGGCGGCAGCTGCGCCGGCTCGCTGGCTTGCAGCCAGGCGGCGGCGGCCTGCTGAGCTGCGGGGCCTGCAGGCACGGACCGCACAGGTTGAGGGGTGTGGGGTGGGGAGAGCAGGGAAGAGAGAGGGGGAGGGAGGCGGCGCACACATGCGTGTTGAGATGCCGCCAGCATGGCTGCCTGCGTTCAGCGCTGGCTGGCAGGCGGCCAACGCAGCGCAGCATGGCACCGCTGCCGCCGCCGCCAACCCACTACCTGCAGGCTCAAAGGCAGCCAGCAGCTGCTCCTCGGTCTCCTCCTGCTGTACAAGGGTGGCGGGAGGGGCGGGGTCGCAGCATTGGCGAGGTTTGCAGTTGAAGTTGGGAGCGGGATGCTGGGCGCAAGGGGGCAGCAGGGACTCCTCCACAGGCCCGCAAGTACCGGCAGCCATGCATGCGTCATGCATCCGCCACGCATGCCCCACACCTCCCCACCTCCTCAGGCTCCGCTTGCTGCGGCCACACGCCGCCGTCGCCCACCCCGCCGGCCTCTGCTGCAGCGCCGCCGCCAGGTGGAAGCCCTGCCCCCGCCGCCTCTGAGAGCGGCTTGGGACCTGCCGGCGGCGCCGATGCCAGCGGCGACTGCGGCCCCGAGGGCGCAGCCGCGGCGACGACGGGGGGCGTGACTGGCTGGGGGACCGCGGGCTCGGTGGCGGGGGCCACTGCCGCGACCGCCGCGGCGATGGCGGCGTGCAGCAGGTCGGAGGCCATGCGCTCTGTTGGGTGGGGAGGGAGGGAGGGGAGGGGAGGAGGGGAGGGAATGGAGGGAGGGGAGGCAGGGAGGGGAGGCAGGTGAGAAGAAGAGGACCGGAGTGACGTGTGCCGACGAGAGTGCTGTGATGGTGGGGCAGGGCTGCCTGCAATGGCCGGCTGGCCGGCAGGCCGGCACGGGAGGGCGACGGCGCGGATGGCCGAGCCCGAGGCAAGGACCCGTTCCCCTTCCCTTTCAGAGCAAACTTCACTAACCGCCCGTTTGCCTTGCCCCACGCATCCCCCCGTACGGCTTCTCACCGACGTTGGCGTCCAGCATGGGCGGCGTCCCAGGGATTGGCACCGAGGCGTGGCGGTGCAGGCGGTTGGCCCCTGCCGGTGGGCGCAACACGCAGGAATTGTGGGTGGGCAGCACACAGCCGCCACGCATGCAGGCAGGCATGCGTGCGGCACACCACCCTCCCTGCGCATGCGCGCCCGCTGGACCCTGGCCCCGCGCGCCTGCGCCCCACAGCAGCCTGCGAAGGCCGCCGCGGCTGAGCAGCAGGTGCGCCAGCGCGGCGATCGCGTAGAGCATGCCCTGAATGACGTTTCGGATTGGATACGGGAGATGGGGGCCAAGTTCGGAGGGCGCGACAGCGGCCAACAGACGACGGGCGGTGGGCGGGTGGCGGCAGGCGGTGGGCAGCCGGCGACGGCGGGCCCGCTCCCGGCACTCGCCTGCACCAATCCAAGGGCGGCGCCGATCCAGGGCGCGGCCAGGCGCTCGCCAGAGCGAGCCAGCCAGTAAGGCAGCAGGAGGGGCCAGAACACTGTGAGGAGAGCCATGCCCCTGACGTGTTCGCCGATGACCACCAGCTTCTCCTCGCTGGGCGTGCGGGCGAAGCTCACACGCCGTGAGCGAGGTGAGGGCATCATGGCGTCGCGAGTTAAGATGGCAGAGCGGGCAGCCGGCAGGGTTGGGATGCCGCTGGCTCGTGCAAATGGGCGGCGACTGCCGCCGTCGCCGCCGGGCGATAGCGGTGGCCGCCAAACTCCCACCCCCGCGGCTTGAAACTCGTGGTGGTTTCTCAGACGTGTGGTCATACAGGTTAAACAGCTCCTGAGATGCGGCAGGCTGGCCAGCAGATCCAGATCAGCGAGATAGCGGCGCCGAGGTGCGTACCGCACGCCGCCCAGTCAGCGGCCGATAGTATATAGTATGCCCACCTCTACCCCGCCGCCCACCCTGTACACTCCGAAATGGCCTCGCAAACAGAGAACCGTGTGGGCCTGACCCAGCGCCTGACGAATCTGATATCGTGGACCTGGGGAACGGCCACGGCCAGTGTGGCCTCCGTCGAGCGTCTGCTGGCAGCCTTGGCTGGCGCTGGCATCGGCGGCGTCGAGGCAAGCGAGGCGGGGCGGGTCCGAGGGCGTTTTCTGGCTGCTAGGCTTGGCGGCGGCAGCGGCGGCGGCGCGCGGCGCCTCCGCCGCGGGGGGTGCAGCCGCCGCCTGCCGCCGCGTCACTTGCCGCTCTGCCACGCACCAGCCAAGTGGGGCGGGCGCCCGCCCCGTTAGGGTTCCCATCCAAAAAGAGGAGCTCATCCCTTTCGTCCACCCCCCGTGCTGCACGGACCAGGGCGCCTACCAGTACTCCAAAGCCCTACTGAGCGGCGCCGAGCCGCTGCCTGGCGCGCGCAGCCGGCCCATGCTGCGCGGCAGGAGTGCCAGCGACGGCGGCGGCGGTGATGCGGGGCGGAACGCAGACCTGGAGCCGCAGGCAAGCTGCCGAGGGCGGGAGAGGGCTGGATCATTCACTTCATTCTTATTTTCTGTCGAAAAAAGCAGCGCACCTGCCGCCGCCAGATTGATGCACGCGGCACGCGCCTCCCCCGTTCCACCCACCTTGCTCCCCCTTGCTTCCCCCTGCCGCCCCAGCATCCCCACCTCCGTTCCACTCTTCCATCCCACCCCTGGCCTGCCACCTGCCGCATGTCGCTCTTGGGCCAGGGCCCGGGCTACAATACAGTCCTTCCAGCCATGCGGCACGTCGTCCTGCCACCCTGCCGCCATCCCACCCTAAGCCTGCCCCTGCCCCCACTTGCTGCCCACAGGTCATTGGCCTGGGCGCTGGCTACTCCCTCAACGTGGCGTCGGCTGAGGCGGCACCCGAGGCGCCTTCCCCGCAGGCGTGTGTGCGAGGGGCAACGGGCGTCCGGGGGGTGGCTGGGCAGGGGCAGCGCCGGGGAGGCAGCATGGCTGCTACGGGCGCGATGCTCAGCCTGCGTCGTCCCACCCGCACTGCGGCCATTCGTGCGGTGCTGCTGCACAACACTGCAGTACCTGTACACACCGACCGTGACGCTCCACCCTCGAGCTGCCACTCAACTATCACACACCCTCCCCCCTGCCACCTCACCAGCAGTACACGCCCCCCCGTGGCCCCAAGGCAGCGCCTGCAGAGGAGGAGTTGGGTGAGGGGGAGGAGGAGGTGGTGGAGGGTTTTGTGCCCCCCGCACACGAGGATGCCGGGCTGGCGGCGGTGCCGGCGGGCGCCCGCGGGGCGCGGCACGCGGCTGAGCAGCAGCAGCCCCAGTTCATCAAGCGCCCAGAGCCTGGTGGGTGGGTCTGAAGAGCGGGTGATATGGAGCGGAACTCACAAGAGCGTTTGTGGGACGGCAGAGCAGACGAGCAGCCTCCATGCATCCAAGCACCCAAAGCATGGTGGGTGGGTGGAGGGTGCGGACATGCCGCCTTGACATCAACCGCCTGCCCACAAACCGCCCTCGCCGCCCCCCCCCCCTGAGCAGGCATCGGCGCTGGAGTCCCGCGCGCGCCTGCCACCCCAGGTGAGATCTAAGAGCCCGTCCAGCGGCTGGGGTTGGTCTTCTGGGGAGGGACGGGGCGGTGCTGCCAAGTGGGAGTGCGCCAGCGTGTGGACTCCCACGTGTCTGCCCACGCACGCCGGCGCTGGCGCCGACAGCTTGCGCGCACGCGGCCCCTGCCCCCATGCTCCTGCAGCCGCGGCTGCTGCGCTCCCCTCGGCCATCTACTCCCAAGGTGCTGCTGCTGGCAGCTGGCTCCTGCTGCTGGCTGCTGCTGCCGCTGCTCTGGGCGGCCTGAGTGGCAGGAAGGGCAGCTGCCTGCCAGTGTCTGCCTGCTTGCTGCTGCTCCGCACGGTTCCCCCGCCGGAAGCATGCCTCTTGACCATTCCGTCACTGACCTTGACCCCCCCAAGCTGGCGCACAGACACACGGCCCCCCCTCCCCTCCCCCCGTCACACCTCCACAGCGCTGTTCTCTGACCCCCCCCCCCCTCGCTCCTCCAGAGCGCCCCGAGCAACGCGAGGCGCCGCACGCGTTTGGCGAGGGCTACGCAGGTGAGCGGCGCCAGCAGCACAGCAGCGACAGACGCGCCAGCAGCGCACGCCGGGGCCGAGGGTGGGGTTGGGTGGGTGGAAGTGCCCACTGGGCGGGCGAGGGGAAGGCGAGGGTGAGACCTCCCCTTACTTCCACACCTCACTTTGCGCCGTTGCCCTTCCTGGTCCCCTCGCCTCCCCTCCCAACCCCTCCCCTCTCCTCCCTGTTGTCCAGGCCAGGAGGAGGAGGCCATGGGCACCCAGCTGCAGGGCCCAGAGGAGCCAAGGTGCTCGCCGTGCGGGGTAGAGGGGCGGGCGGGGTGGGTGCCACGGGGTGGGAAGGTAAGGCCGCTGGGTGCTGCTGCAGTACGGCTCGTTCTCGTCCCCTTGCTCCAGTCTGCCCTCCCAGCCCGCCGCCTCTGCCCCGCCCCCCCCGTGCCCTTCCCTGTGCAGGCCCGCCGGCCCCGTCACCGCCCCCGGGCTGGTTGGAGAAGGGGTGGAGGAGGCCCCGCCCCGCCACGGCCGTGACCACCTGGACGCTCTGGCGCGAGAGGGGGGGCCTGCCGTGGGGCCCGCCTCCCCGCAGAGGGCCCGCCTGGACGCGCTGGCACGGGAGACATGGGTGGGTGGGTTGACCGAGTGGCTGGCTGGCTGGGGGGGTGGGGGGGGGGACGCGGGGGGGGGGCAGCTGGCAGGTTTGGGGACCTGCGCACTGGTTCGCTGCCTCCCACTTCTCCTCGGCCGGCCGCTGCAAAGGACCCACCAGGTGCTGTGCCGCACCCAAGAGGCGCGCTGCACCCACCGTAGTCCACGCTCCGCCGCCCCTCCCGACCTCACCCTCCCTTACCCCAGTGTCTCTCTCTGTCTCCCCCCCCCCCCCCCCCCCCCCCCTCGTGCCTGCGAAAGGACATCCGCGCCAAGACCAGCGAGGCGCTGCGCCGCGCAGAGGAGATGCCGGGAGGGGAGGAGGAGGGGGAGGAGGCGCGCCCGCCGGCGCTGGCGCACCTGCATGCCCCGACCCTCTCGGTAGGTGCCGGGTGTGCGGCGGTACTGCGGGGTGGTTGGGTGCTGCACCACTTGCCTGCCTGCCTGCCGCAGACATTCCCCCGAAAGGGCCGCTGCAAGGCAGCCGACACTCACCCCACCCACCCATTCACCTACCCACCCGCCCACCCACCTATCTGACCCTTCTTTCAATTGAAATGAAATCAAAATCCAAATCGTGGTGTGCAGCGCAAGAGCCCCGCCGGGATGGAGCCCA
Source organism: Micractinium conductrix (assembly GCA_002245815.2). Classification (NCBI taxonomy): domain Eukaryota; kingdom Viridiplantae; phylum Chlorophyta; class Trebouxiophyceae; order Chlorellales; family Chlorellaceae; genus Micractinium; species Micractinium conductrix. The sequence goes on from LHPF02000072.1 coordinate 55,276, forward strand.
TGCCCCCAGCCATGATCAGCGGGGACGAGGTGTGTGTGTGTGGGGGGGGGGTGGGGTGGTGGTGGTGGGGGGTGGGGGGGGGGGGGGGCGTGGGCGGGTGCCGCCTGCCCGCCTGCCCGCCTGCCCGCCTGCCTGCCCACCTGCCCGCCTGCCCGCCTGCCTGCCTGCCTGCCAGCCTGCCAGCCCGCCTGCCAGCCAGCCTGGCTGGCTAGATAGACAGGTGGCACCAGAGCAGCACCGGAACAGCCGCCGCCTGTCCTCCCCACCAGCTCAACTGCTCGCCGGGATGTTGGGGCGCTGCTGCGCCGGCCGCGGCTACACCCCTGGTCTCCTCCTGCCTCCAGCTTAATTTTGGTCGCCGGGTCCCTAACTCCCCCTCCCCCCTCTCTCCCCCCCGCTCAGGGCCGCCCCCTGGCGCCGGGGCTGGAGGCGCTGCCTGAAGGGGTGGAGGAGGGCGGCTCTGTCGAGGTCCGCTTGCTTGTCCGCTTGCTTGCTTGTCCGCTTGCTTGTTTGCTCGCTCGCGTTGCTTGCATGTGCTGCCTGCCCCACCCTCCCCTTGCCAGCTTGGAACGGAAGGGATTAAGGAAAGCAGCTGGGAAGGAGGTTGGGAGGGTGTGGATGGGGCGTGACAGGCAGGGAGACCGTCTGTGCAGCGCCGCCGCTGCTTCGCACAGCTGAATGCATTCGACGAGCCACCCCCTTCCCTAGCCTGCTGCTGCCTCCCGCCCCACCTCTCACTCTCCCTCCCACTCCCTACAGGGCTCGGCGCACGCCGCTCGACCGCTCGCGGCGCCTGCCATCCCTCCAGGCCTGGAGCTCGCCGGCGGCGTGGCCGCCGGCGGCGCCGCTGCCGCTGCTGCTCCCTCCAGGGCTGCGCCTGCGGCAGAGGGCGGCGCTGCGGCCCGCCTGAAGGGCCTGTTTGCAGAGCCAGAGCCAGCACAGGCCGGCGGCGCTGCGGCGGTCGGCGAGGCTGCTGCTGCGGAGGCTGCAAAGCGGCGCGTCACCGCTGAGGTGTGCTGGGGTTGTTGGGGGCGGGGAGCCCGGGCTGCGCTGGTGCCTGCGCGCTGCAGCGCTGCCGCGCCACCCTCACCGCCTCCCCGTTGGAACTGCCCGCCTGCCCCCTGCCCCTCCCCCCCATGAACTGAAACCAAGTGAACTGAATTGAACTGAAGTGGAGTGAAGTGAAGTAAACTGAAGTGAACTGAAGTGAAGTGAAGTGATGACACCTGCTGAAGAAACTGAAGAAACTGAATGCCCCGGCTCACAGGCAGGAGAAGAGGGAGATTTCCATCCCCGGTCTCCCCAACCCCCTGCCCTGCCCTCCCCCCTCCCACGCAGCGCATCCCCTTTGCCGTGTGGGGCGCCGTGCCTGCAGAGGGCCCCATGGGCGAGGAGGTGGCCCAGGTCAGCAGCCAGGGCTTTGTCGGGCTGCTGGGTGGGGGGATGGTTGCTATGCCGGGCGTGGGCAGGTTGCGGCCTCAATATGTGCTTGTGGGCAGAGTGGAGGTGAGGCGGGGGAGGGGGTCGAGGCGGGGGCGTGGGTAAGTATTCTGGGGTGCGGTGGGAGACTCAAGCAGGGCGCTGGGTTGAACGTGGTGCTCCCTGCGCCGCCACCACCATGCTCGGCTCGCGGCGGCTGGCCAGCAGCAGCACCGCGGCGTGCGGCCCAGCCAGCGCCGGCCAGCGCCAGGAGTGGGTCGCCCGCCCCCTCAAGAGCCCCGCCACCACCACCGCCACTCACGGCGCCACCGCTGCCGGCCGCCCCGCGCAGGGGCGGCCGAGCGGGCGCGGCAGGGCGGCGGTGGCGCAGCAGCTGGTGGGCGCGGCGGCGGCGGTGGCAGCAGAGGCGGTCCGTGTGCAGCCGCCGGCGCACCACCAGGCGGCGGCGGCGGCGGCGGCCAGCCGCAAGCAAGTGCTGCTGCGCCGCCTCAGTGCGGCCGCGGCGGCGGTGACGGGCACCCCGCCGGCCACCCCCACAGCCGGCGGGGCAGCGGCAGCGCCAGCTCGCTCCGCCCCGCTGCGCCAGCTGTTGGTGGGCCTGGCGGCGGTGTCGCTGCTGCAGTCACGGCTGCTGGGGGCGGCGGCGGCGGCGGCGGTGGTGGTGGTGGTGGTGTCCATGCTGCTGGCCGTGCTGGTGGTGGAGGCGTCAAAGGGTGCCGCCAGCCTGGCGGTGCACGCTGCGGAAGCGCTGCGCCTGCCAGCGGGTCACCCCGAGGCAGGGCCGGGGGCTGCGGGCGCGGGCTGGGCTGGGCTGGGGGCACACAGCGGCATCTACTTCAAGCGTGCATGGCCCTGCACTCCCCCTCAAAGATGTTGAAAAGTGCAGACGTCCGTTAAAGTGAGCCCCCGCAGCTTCCTCCCGCAGGCAGCGCAGGCTGGAAGCGCACCACCCTTGCCACCTCCTCTCGCCGCCCTCACCACCGCCGCTCCCGGCCCCTTGTCCAGGCCACCCACCAGACGCCTGCTGCGGCTGGGCGGGCAAGGCAGGAAACCGCTCCCAGCTGGCCGCCCCGCTCTCCCGCTCACCCTTCGTGCGCCTTCGTGCGCCCTCCAGCCCCCTGACCCTCCCCCTGCACCGCCCCCTGCCCTCCCCCCAGCTGTCCGCCCAGGCGGGCGAGCGGCAGAAGGCGCGCATCCTGGGCGGCGCCGCTGGCGAGGGTGCAGGTGGGCAGGGGCGGGGAGGGCGGCGGCGGCGCAAGGAAGCCTGCCAGCAGCGCTAGTGGATCTTGTTCAATCAATCAATTACATTTAAAGTCAACCAGCAGAGGTCTCATGGGACTGGGCGGGAGGAGGAGGGTGTGTGAGCGGAGTTCAGTTGGTGTCGCGGCGCTGCGGTGTTTGCGGGCTGTGAGCTCGCTGGCCGACTGCTGTGCTGTGCTCCGTGGCCCTCGTTCCACAGGCGGGCTGGAGGCCGCCGGAGGGGTGGAGGGCAGCGTGGAGTGGGAGGGCGGCGCGGAGGAGCGCGAGGCAGCTGCCGCGGAGCCGCTGCCGGCAGAGGCGGCGGCGCCGCGTGCGCTCGCCCCCGGGGCAGTGCCCCTGATGGACCGAGAATCAGAGGCGCCGGCGGTGATGCCGGTGGGCGAGGAGGTGGAGGCGGCGGCGCCCGTCCCCCTGGCAGAGGTGGAGAGGGGGGAGGCGGCGGCGCTGCTGGCTGCGGCTCCCGTCGGCGAGGCGGAGGGCGGCGCGCTGCCGCTGCCTGCGGAGCCGGCGGCGGCAGGCCTGGAGCTGTCGGGCGCAGAGGTGGAGGCGGAGGCCGGCAGGGAGCGCAGGACGGCGCCCGCGGCTGCCGCTGCGGGCAGCGACCTGGCCGCTGCAGAGATTGAGGCTGTGGAGGCGCGGCCGGCGGCGGCTGCGGCGCCGGCGGCGGAGGAGGTGGGTGCTGGGGTCGGCGCTGGCGTCGGCACACAGGGCGAGGCGGCGCTGGCTGGCGCTGCCCCCGCTGGTGCAGCAGAGGCTGGCCCCGCTGGCAAGGCGGGCCTGGCAGAGGAAGAGGGAGTAGACGCTGGGCGCATTGCCGTGGCAGGCGGCGGCGGCGGGGAAGCTGTCGCCGCCGCTGCGCCGCCCACGCCCCTCGCGTACGCGCCGTATGCGCCGGCCACGCCCGGGCGCGCCGCGGCGCCGGTGCCCGGCGCTGAAGCTGGCGCTGCTGCTCCGGCCAAGGTGGGTGGGAATAGTGCTAGTGGGGCGGGGAGGAGTCGGAAAAAATGTGTTGCCGCTGCTGCTGCTGCCGGTACTGCTGCGCTGCCCGTCCCGCCTGCCCTGCCTGCCTGCCCGCTCATCCTGTCCTGTACTTACATGCTGCCCTCCCCTGCCGCCGCCCGCTGGCGCTGCAGAAGAAGAAGAAGGGGCGCGGCCCGCTGCACAAACTGGCAAAGGTGGGCGGGGCGGGGCGGGGCAGTGCTGGCGTGCGGGGAACAGAGGCCTGGCCAGCAGGCCGTCGCAGCTGCTCCTGCATGGGTGGCGTGCGCGTCTGCGCCTTGCGTACCCTCTCCCCTCCCACCAAAGTGTCTTCCCTCCTGCCCCCCCCCCCCCCCCCCGCCATGTGCCACAGATGATGAAGGCCCCCTTCAGCCCGCCCAAGGGCACGGCCTGAGCGGCGGCGGCGGGCGGGGCAACGCCCGCCAAGCCTGCTCGCGCCGGGGCAACGCGCAGCGCTGGCAGCGCTCGCATCACGCCCAGAGCACCGCTCGCGGACGGCAAGCGCGCCGTGCGCAAGTGGTGCAGCTCGGCACCCGCGCCGTGCGCAAGTGGTGTAGCTCGGCACCCTAACCCCGCCCGGCAGCAGCGGCAGCACATCACCCTTTGATCAATCCCAACTCAACTCAACGACTAGCCCTGCACAGTCGACGCCCCACCCTTCCGTTTGTCGACAGCTAGAGAGTTGGATTCCGGCCCCCCTGCTTGTCCTGTTGACCTTGAGCCAGCTGTGTGCCCATGCATGCACGCCCCATGCCTGTCGCATATGTGTAAGCAGCAGTAGCGCGGCGGAGGGCCACAAGAAAGGGAGTGGAGGGGGGGAGAAGCGTGCGGGGCAGCAAATCAATCGAGAGGGGTGCAGCAGGAGAAGCGCAACAGCGGGGGGGGGGGAGAGCGCGCAGCTGTTCAGGAGGCCGCGGTTGCTGCTGGAAGCAGGGAATTGAGGCGCAGCGGCAAGGCTGCCGCTGGGGGGAGGGCAGCGCAGCAGCAGCTGGGGTGCCCGCTAGTGCCAGCAGGCAGCGCAACGCAACGGGGAAGGTGTAGCATGAGAGATGAGCGCAGCAGGCGAGAGCTGCCAGGTGGCTAGCAGGGAGGCTTGCTTGCCGCTGCTGTGCAATGATGGCGCCGTCGGGAAGGGCGCCGTCCAGTTCAAGGAGAGGGGCAGCGCCAGCATCACAGCCCAGCAACGCTGGCTGCGGTGAGCGGCACGCTCACAGGTGACACAGCGTGCACGCCGCGAGGGTGCCTGGCTCCCTCAGCAGTCTCTGTGTCCCGTCGGCCTGCCAGCCCGACCCGGGCTGCACGCACTGGTACGCGTGTCACAGCGTGGCACAGCGTGCACGCAATCGCACGGCCCCTCAGTAGTCTGTGTCGTCTGTCTGGCCGGGGCGCACCAGCACCACCTGCGGCGGCGGGGGGGGGGGGGGAGGGGGAGGGAGGGGAGGGAGCGAGCGATGGGGAGGGGGCGCCGTGCGGCAGGCGTGGCACAGCCGCGCTGCGCCGGTCAGCGACCATGGATGGGTGGGAGCAGGCGGGTGGGGGAGCGGGTGCAGGCACTGCCTGCCTGCCTGTCTGCCTGCTTGCAACTGACCCGCCCACCGCCCACCTGCTGCGGCACCGGCGCCTCCACGTCCAGGTAGAGGAAGGAGTACCTCCAGCTGCTGCCCTCCTTGGACATGTCTGCAGCGGGGACGGGGGGCAGCGCCCACGTGGGTGCGGTCAACACCGTTGGCGAGCGGCACCTTTTGACCCGCCCACGCCCCCTCCCAGCCTGCGCGCCGCTCGTGCCCGCAGCAGCAGCGCAGCCCGCTGCCTTGCCTGCATCCCGCGGCAGACGAGCCGACCCCCCGGCTGCCCGCCCGCGCACCCGCATTGACGGTGGCGCGCCCCGACGGCCCCCTCAGCACAAACTGCAGCTGCAGGTGCTCGCGCCCCTCGCCGTCGTTGTACACCCTGCAGGGGCACAGGAGGGGGGGGGGGGGGGGGGGGGCGTGCAAAGGGGGGGGGATGTAGGGGCAGATGCAGGGGGGGTTGCAGCGAGGTGCGGCTACACCGGGGCTGCCACGGTGCGAGGTGCTGAGCGCAGGTGCGCCGAGCCGAGCACGCCGCCTGCACGCCCTTGGCCCCACTGCGGCGCGCTGCCTGCCGCCCCCAACTGCAACTATTCGCCGCTACCTTCAGTAGTATCCACCACCCACTGCTGCTGTCTTCCGCTGCCGTCCGGCCCCACGCGTGACTCCTGCGCGTGTCTGCCACCCACCCCCCACCCACCTGTGCGGTATGCGCTGGCGTGCCGCCCGGTTCTGGCTCTCCTGGCCGTAGGCGGAGATGGGGGTGCCTGGCGGAAGTGTTGGGGCGGAGGCGGGGGCCGAGGGGTGCGGCAGCGGTGGGCAAGGGTACGGTGGGCAAGCCGCCGCAGGGGCGTGGTCGTGGGCGCTCGCCCCTCCCGCCGCCCTGGCTGCGCTCCGGCCGCCCCTCAACCCAGGCACGCACACACTCGCGCAGGGGCCGTCGCTGGTCCCAACCAGCAAACCAGCGCGGTCAGACCCGGCCTCAGCCGCCCCCCGCCGCCTCCCACCGCCGCCGCCGCCACTCCCTTTTGGTGCACATGTGCACATTGCGATGGGGCATTGAGGAACACCCATTGATGGAGGGCAGGGGAGGGGGGCCAGGGAGGCGGAAGCGGTGCAGCGCATGCGCTCACCCAGTCGCACGGTCACTCGTGGGTCGTCCTTGATTTTGGCCAGGGTGTGGTTGAAGCACTGGGGGGGGAGGTGGGCAGGCAGGGGGCACAGAGGGGGATGGTGGGTGGTGTTGGGTGGTGGTGCAGGGGAGCAGAGGGACGGTGGATGGTGCAGGGAAACGAGGTCGCAGGGGGGGCGGGGGGCGGGGAGGCACAGCAGCGGCACGGCGACACGCCGTGCCAGCGTGCGAATCTCGCAACCGAGGGAGACGGCCACAGAGCTGTGCTGTGCTGTGCTGCACGCCCGCCGCCCCACACCACCGCCCCCCGCCCACCTGGTACTCCTTTGGGGTGAAGAGCAGCTCGTTGAGGGCCGCGTACCCGACAGCGCCCGCAAACTGCACGCGCGAGGGGGCGGACGTGGGGGAGCTGGCAAGGACCGGCGCAGCGGCAATGGCTGCAGACGCCACTCCCGAGGGTCGGCTGCTCACCGCCACAGCGCCTACGAACGACCAAAGGGCAGCTGCCCGCCTGTGACTGCCACCGGCCGCCTACCCGAGCGCCGCCAGTGAGAGAGGGCAGGGAGCCCCACCACCAGCACCCACCGGCTTGCTGCCTTTGAACAGCGATGAATGCAACACCAGCACCAGTCCCAGCCCCAGCCCCACCCCACCCCACCCACCGCCAGCGCCCCCAGTATGACCAGCGAGTAGCCCCCCGCCTCTGTGACCGTCACAGGCCGCTGGGGGATCTTGTCGGTGATGGCGCTAAACCCCTCGTCAGCAGCCACAATGCCCTGCTGGCGGCAGGACGGCGGGGGGAGGGGAGGGGGAGGGGCAGGATGGGGGCAGGGAGGCGGCGCAAGGGGCAGCAGCGAGGGGGGTCACCACCGGCAGAGCTGCACCACCAAGCAGAGCTGCCCACGCGACGCCAGGCGGCAGCATGGACAGCACACCAGGCACCCGACTCGACCTGCTGCAGAACCGCACCTCCTTTTCCGCCGCCGCCGCCGCTCGCCGCGCCGCGCGGCCGCCCTTTTGCGCCGCCTGCTGCTCGCCCGCCGCACCCGACATGGGCCGCGCCGCAAAGCCGGCGCGTGGCTGCCAAGGCCGCAGCGCCGCGCGTGCCGCCGCCAGCAGGCCGCCGCCTTCAAGCTGGCAGGCTGCGGCGGCCAGCGGCAGCTCCTGTTGCGCTAGTGCGGGCGTGTCTGCAGGGGTGAGTGCATGGGGGCGGGTGGAGTGCAAAGGCAGAGGTCAGACAGGCAGCACGTGCCAGGTGCTGCAACATGCTGCGGCAGCAGCATGCCAAGCAGCAAGTGAGCGCGAGGTGCGACCGCGGTCGAGCCCACGTCCGAACGCCGCCGCTGCCGCTGCTGCCGGTCGCCCAAAGCTCACTAGCCCCTTGCAGGCGCTCACCGCACAGCACGCCGCATCCTGCCCGTCTCAATGCTGGCAGCAGGGAGCGGGCGGCTCTCGACATAAAGCAGGGATGGTGAGGGAGTGGAGGGGGATCGTGCACAGGGACCAGAAGAGGGTGGCAGGCACTCGAGACAGGCGACGAGCGAGCAGGGATGCCGGGTTTGGGCACAGACAGAGCGCAGAGACAGAAAATGTCATGTAGAGGAATGAAGTGAAATGTCCCGTGTGCTCTTCTTTCTCATCTCCCGGTGCACAACTTCCTCCCTGAAGCGCATACACGCATATAAAGTGAGCTTGCTGCGCCACAGGTGAACGATACGCACGTGAATGGTCCGCCTCCGGGCTGCTGAGGCCTCTGGTGCAGCTGCCCGCACGCCTGGCATGTGCTGTGCGGTGCAGCAAGCATCTGCAAGCTCCCGGCGGGCTGCCGCACCCACACCCTGCCGCTGGTGCCACTCGCCGCCACCGCCGCCGCTTCTGCCGCCCTCGCCACAGCACTGTATGTAGCTTGCTACTGCATGCATGCGACGTTGAGCTCACGCCGTTCAGGCTTCTCGCTCTTCTCCGGTCGCTGTTGCAGGACGCTGGCTTGCGAGAGAGCGTGCAGGTGCCAGCAGGGGCACCTGAAAGGGCCGCGTTCGCGCCGTCCAGCAGGCGTGACCCACGAGGCGGCGCATGCACAGCGGAGCCCAGTAGTGCAGCTACCGGCACCCGAGCACGGCCGCGGGTCGTCAGCTGACGCTGGAGCTGCGCTGCGCAAGCGGCCATGACGGTGACGCCCAGGTGCGGGTCCCGCCGCCCCACCGCTGGGGCGCCGGCGCCTCGCCTGCAGCATGCCCCGCCCTGCCTCTGCCCGCCCGAGTGGCACTCCCAACCCTCTGCGGCGATGCCCTACGCATTCACGCGCGCCAGCATGGCACCTGGGAGAGTTTGGGAGTTGCTAGTTGCCCTTGCATGGTGGCCCTCGCCTCTTTGCGCTCTATCCCAGCGTGCTCACAGCGTTTCCTCTCAGTACGTAACGCTCTGCCAGCCAAGGAAGGTGCGATGCAGGCCCTGTCGCCATTCTGTCCATCCCCTGTTCGCTTCTCCTCGCTTTCGGAGCCTTTCTCTAGTGTGTGATTGCTGCCCACATGTCAGCTCCCACCAATTTCGCGCGCCGCCAATTTCGCTGCACACCCGGCCGCCTACTGCTGCCACTCCCGTCGCCGCCGCCGCCGCCGCCCTTCCAACCGCCCGCCCTCGCTTGCCTGCTCTCTCCCCCCTATCCCGCAGGCGGCTGTCCGTGGAGGAGCCCATCCTGCTGAGCAACGTGTCCAACGGCAGCGAGGTTGAGCTGTCGGACTCGCTAGAGCCCGCAGACTTCCACCTGGCCACGGGGCACAGCCCGCGCCACGCCTCGCGCCACCCTGGCGTGGCCACCATCCACGAGGGGGAGGAGCGGGGCAGCGTGCGCAGCGGCAGCGCCTCTGGCAGCCCACGCGGGGTGAGGCGCAGCTGCGGGCGGGTGGGGGGTTGGAAGGGAGGCGGCGGCGGCAGGGGGCGGCGCAGCACCGCGCACGCTCTCGCCTGCCCCCGCACACTGCATGCGGTCGCTGCCCTCACCCCTTCCGCTGCCTTCCACCCCTCCGATCCCCTCGCGCGCCAGTCCATGGCGGCACACGCCAAGCCGCTGTCGCTGCTGCCGCTGGTGGCCCTCATTTTTTTTGACGTCAGCGGCGGGCCGTTCGGCATCGAGGTGTGTGGTGGTGGTGGCGGTGGGTGGGGGTGCGCTCGAGGAGCGGCAGCAGCGGGGTGGCTTCGGGGGGTTGCGTGGGCAGACGGTGGTGCACCAGCAGTGCGCCCAGCTGCCGCCACCGCCACCGCCGGCCTCATAACCGACCCCTCGTCCCCTCTTCCTGTGCCCACGCACTCCCTCGTCGCCACCCCCAGGACGCCGTGAGCCGCGGCGCCCCCCTGCTGGCGGTCCTTGGCTTCATCATCCTGCCCATCATCTGGTCCGTGCCAGAGGCGCTGGTCACAGCGGGTGGGTGGGTGGTGGTGGTGGTGGGGCTTGCGTGGGTGGTGGTGCGTGCGTGCGTGCGTGCGTGCGTGCGTGCGTGTGTGCGTGCGTGCGTGTGTGTGTGTGGTGGGGGTGTGGGGGTGGGGGGGGGGGGGGGGGGGGGGGGGTCGGTCTGCCAGAGCGCTGGGCATGAGTTGCGAGGGAGAGTGCAGGCAGGGCAGCGGTGGTGTCGGCAACGAGGACACGAGAGCAGGAGGAGGCTGGGCTGCCGCTGCTCCCTGCTGCCCGCTACCTGCCCCTAGCCACGCAGGCCGCCTGTCTTGATACCAACCACCCCCGCCACCCCTCCCTGCCCCCCTGCCCCCTCCCACAGAGCTGGCCACCACCTTCCCCGAGAACAGCGGGTACGTGGCCTGGGTGACCGCAGCCTTTGGGCCCTTCTGGGGCTTCCAGGTGGGTGGGGTGGGGTGGGTGTGGGCGGGTGCTGGGTGGGCGCGACGGGGTGGTCGGGTGGCGGGTGGCGGCTCGCTGCTCCTTGCTGCGCCGCTGGTGCGCCCCCGCCGCCGGCAGCCCCTCCCTGACCTCCGCCCCTCCTCCGCTGCGCCTCCTTGCGCCACCGTGCAGAAAGGGTTTTACGCGTGGGTGAGCGGCGTGATTGACAACGCGGTGTACCCGGTGCTGTTCCTGGAGTACCTGCAGGTGGGTGGGTGCTGAAGGGGGGGGGGGGGGCTCCTCCTTTCCTCTGTCCCACCTCCACCTCTGAGACGCATGCCTGCCTTAAGAGGCCTGCCTGCAGCCTGACTGCACGCCAACACTGGAGTGCAAAGGAAGGGGGGTGTCGGCGGCAGGGGCGGGGTGGCAGGGGCAGAAGAGCGTCGGGCTGACCGGCGCGGGCGAGCGAGGCGACGGCGCTGCCTGGGCGCACGAGCGGGCGCGTGCACCTGCAGCGGCGGCCTCTGCCACGTCGGCGCGCCCAACTGTTTCTCACGGACTGCCTTCACTCGCTCGCTCGCAGGCGGTGTGGCCGGTGCTGGAAAGCTTCTGGCCGCGGCTGTGAGTGCTGGTGGCGGTGGCGGCGTGCGGTTGTGTGTGGCGCGTCCTGTCGGCAGGCCGCCCTCTGCAGCTGCCCCTGCCATTGCGTGCGCGCGACAGCAGCGCGCGTGGCGATCCCCCTGCCGTCCCGACCCTCCCCCCGCCTGCCCACCTTCCCCCTCCCCACTGCAGCATCTTTTTGGTGGGCCTCAACTTTGCGCTGTCGTACCTCAACTATCGGTGAGGGGTGGGCAGGCGGGCGGGGGCGGCGCGCGCGACAGTGCAGGGGAGTGGGTGGCGGAGGTGCAGCTGGCCGGCGGTGGCCGCCTGCATGCACGCTCCACCCACTACCCATCACTAACCCCTCATCGCCCTCCATCGCTCTCCATCGCCCCCTCCCCACCCCCGCCCGCAGCGGGCTGCACGTGGTGGGCGAGGCCGCCATAGGCATGACCATCTTCACGCTGCTGCCCTTCCTGGCAATGGTGCTGCTGGGTGAGGGCGCTGGGGGCCGCGGTGTGTGTTTGTGTGGGTGGGGGGTGGGGTGGGGTGGGGTGGGTGGGCGGGCGGCGCTGGCAGGCGGGCAGGCGGGGCCGTCGCAGGTGGCAGCGGCGCCGCCCGCTGCCACCGCATTCTGCCCCGTGCCGCCTGCTTGCCGTTGGTCTGCATGGCACGGCGTGTGCGCAGCCCGCCCGCCAACCCCAGCCCCGCCTGTCTCTCCCTCCCCGCAGGCCTGCCCCACGTCCAGCCGTCCAACTGGGTAAAGGTGGACTGGGACACGGTGGAGTGGCTGCCTTTTCTGAACGTCATGTTCTGGTGGGTGGGTGGGTGGGTGGGTGGGTGGTTGACGGTGGGCCTGCTGCTGCTGCTGCAGCGGCGGCGGCGGCGGCGGCGGCGGCGGCTGTGCAGGGCAGGGCAGGGGGGCTGCCACGGATGGCGCTGGCGCTGGCGGCGACGGATGTTTTGCCGAGCGCCGCTCGTTTGACCGCCCACGCGGGTGCTGCCCCCCCCCCGTGTGCTCAGGTGCCTCAACTACTGGGACAGCGTGTCCACGCTGGCGGGGGAGGTGCAGAACCCGACCAAGACCTTCCCACGAGCGCTCTTCGGTGGGGGGGCGGGGGGCAGGGGGGCGGGGTGCGGTGGGCGGGCGGTGCGTGTGCATGCAGTTGGGCAGGCAGGGGGCGCTGCGGCGCGCATGCAGCGCGGCCTGGGTGTCGGCACGCGGGGCGTGGCTTCCCAGCTCGACGCAGTCTTGACGTGCCACCCCCTCCACCCATCTTATCCCCCCCCCCCCCCCCCCCCCGCCCAGGCGCCGTCATCCTGGTGGTCTGCTCCTACCTGCTGCCCCTGCTGGTGGGGCTGGGCGTCACCTCAGACCCCTCGGCATGGCAGAGCGGCTACCTGGCGGTCATTGGCGAAAAGGTGAGGGCAGGCGGGGCGGGGCGGGGCACAGCGGTGGATGGAGCAGGCAGACGGCGGCATGCTGCACCGCCAGCAGCAGGCGGTGCTGCTGTTGTGGGTTGTTTGGGCGCAGCCGGCGCCCATTGCATTTGTGCCCCACAACGTGCCCCAAGGCACCCTGTCCCACCCTGCACTGCGCACCTGCCCTGCCCCGCCGCTGCCCCCAGGTCGGCGGGTCGTGGCTGGCCTGGTGGATTGTGGCCTCCGCTGCCGTCAGCCAGATCGGGCAGTTTGAGGTGGGTTGGCGGGTCGCAGGGCAGGCAGGGGGCATGCTAGCTGCTGCCGCCTGCCACCGCTGCCGGTCTACCCTGCAAGCCACGCGCCGCCGCCCGCCCACTCACCCGCCGCCCCTGCCGCCCTTCCCCCCTGCCGGCCCCTCGCCCCAGGCCGAGATGTGCAGCGACAGCTACCAGCTACTGGGCATGAGCGAGCGGGGCTTCCTGCCGTCGATCTTCCACCACCGCAGGTGCGCACGCACGCACGCACGCACGCTCACACGCACGCAAGCGGCCCGACACTGCTGGGGTGGAGGGGGGGACGTGGCGGCCTGGGAGGCGCGCAGGCAAAGATGGGGTTGGAGAGGCAGGGGCTGGCGTGCGACAGCCAGGTGGCAGGCAGAGCGCAGGAGGTGTGGTGTGGGGGAGGGCCGTGCAGGCGGCTGCGCCCGCGGCCCATCCCCCCCCAACAACAACCCCCACGCCAGACCGCCCACGCCCCATCCGCCCTGCCTGCAGCAAGTACGGCACCCCCACCTTCGGCATCCTGGCCAGCAGCCTGGGGGTCATGGGGCTGGCTACGTGAGGCAGGGGGGGGGCCAGGGGGAGGGAGCAGCAGAGGAGCTACGCTTGGGGATGGATGCCAGGGGCGACGGCACGCGGGCAGCACATGCAGGGGGCATGAGGCCGGAGGGGTGTGCCAGTGATTGTGTGCTGCGACCGAGCCGGCTGCTGCTGCGTGCTGCCTGCCGCCTGCCGCCGCTGCACCAGGAGCCGTGCGCGAGCGGGAGCGCGGCGACAAGCGACCCTGGCCTTCCCCATGCTGCCGCCGCCGCCCTCTGCACGCCCCTGCCCCTGCCCCCTCGCATGTTCTCTCCCCGCACCACCCAACCAACCACCAGTCCCTGGCCTCTCCTCCATTCCCTCTCCACCCAACCCCCGCAGCTTCAACTTCCAGACCATTGTCGACCTTGTCAACTGCGCCTACTGCCTGGGGCAGCTGCTCGAGTTTGTGGCCTTCATCTGGCTGCGCATCAAGTGAGGCCCAGGGCTTGGCGTCCCCCCGCCACTGCCCGCATCTGGAAGGGGCCTGCCACCACGCCGGCTGCAACGATGCCCGCTGCTGCCGCCGCCTCCTGCGCCCCTCCCTGTCCCCCTGCCCCTCTGCCCCCCTGCTCACCACACCACACCACCTCCCGTGCCCCACCGCTCTGCAGGTACCCCGCCCTCATCCGACCCTTCCGCGTGCCGCTGCCCACGTGGGCGTGCGCGCTGGCGCTGGTGCCCGCCTGCATCCTGCTGCTGGGCCTCATCGTGGTGCCCTGGGTGGTGGTGAGTGGGCGCCGGGGGTGGTGGGGGCAGGGCAGGCGACAGGGAGGGGTGGAAGGCTCATGAGCGCAGGCGCAGACGTCAACAGCCTGCCTGGCGCGGTGCGCCGCCAGCAGGCTGTGCTCTCTCCCCCGCCCGAGCCCTCTCCCCTCCCTCTCCGCCTCCCCCTCCCACCCCCAGGGCGACCTGTCCGTCATCATCTTTACCATTGTGGTGGTGGTGGTGGGGGCGGTGCTGCACCCGCTGCTGCAGGTGCGTCCCGCTGTGGTTGGAGTCGGCGCAGCATGGGGCGGGGTGTGGGTGCAAGGCGCGCGACGTCTGGCTGCGTGCACGTGCTGCTGCGAGCCGCCGCCTGCGACCTGCTGTTGCATGCACTTGTGTCGGGGCAGGGCAGCAGGCAGGGGATCAATCAATGTGCCAGCACACCTGCTAGTCCCCGCCGGTCGCTGCAGCCTGCCCTAGGCCTGCAGCTGCTGGCGCTCACCCCCCTGCCCACTTGCCTTCCCTCGCGTGCAGGCGGCACGGCACCGCGGCTGGCTGGGCTTCCACGACACCACGCCCACCGCGTTCAAGGTGGGGGATGCCGGCCAGGCAGCAGGAGGGAAGGGGGGGACGCGCGCGCACGCGCAGGGACGCTGCTGGTGCCCCTGCTCCGCCGCCGCCGCCCACTCATCCCGCCTCGTCCCCCTGCGGCCCCCCCCCCCCCCCCCCCCCCCCCCTGCCCCCCCTGCAGGAGATGCTGTTTGCAATGTACTCACCCGTGGACGAGGACGCCAGCGACATGCGCAGCAGCGGCAGCCAGGAGTGGCAGGGGCTGGTGGGCGGTGGCGGCGGCGGCGCGGCCCTGCCCAGCTACTCTGCACCGCGGGGATAGCGCCCGGTGGCGGCGCGCCGTGCAATGTTCGATGCCCCTGTACAATGCTATGCCTCACGTTCCAGACCGTGTCACACCGATTCTTGATTTCATTTCGTATTGCAATGTAACCATACGGCCGCGAGGCAAGGGTTGGGGCGGGTGGCGCAGGCGGCGTGGATGATGGCGAGCGGGAAGGGATTTTACAGAGGGTGGCTGCAAGGGGAGGGACAAGTTGGGAAGGCTATGGGGATGCTGTGGTGGACGGTCCGGTCGCCGCACAGTTCTTGCACTCGTCTGGTTGGCACTCGTTGTCGTGGGCGGCAGCGGCGCGCCCTCCCCACGTGGTGCACCCCGAGAGCCTGAACATGCCAGGGCTTGTGTGCAACGAATGCGGGCGCTAGGGGATTGGTGCTACAAGATACCGGCGCCAACAGAGGTGTGCAAATCAGCACCAGTATTGTATCCAGCAGCGGCGAGCGGCAACCGGGCAGGCGGCGGCAGGTGCACCACGTGGTGCACCGTGGTGTGTACCGTGGTTGAACCATCACCGGTGCCAGGAGCAGTCCGACCTTCAAAGACCTGTTGCTTCACTACTTCAGGACATAAATCGGCTCAGGCTAGCGTGAAAAGGAGTAGGGGGCAGCACAAGGGCAGGAAAGGGTTGCGCTTGCGGGGCGGCGGCAGGTGGCAGCAGCGGCGGCGAGCGGCCGCGGCGGCGAGCGGCGGCAGGCGGCGGCAGCGGCCCGCGTGGTGGCGCGCGCGCGCCGCGCGTGACGTTTGCGGTGTTCGTTGCACCGCACCGCGACATAGGAGAGCCCTCGCGTCGCGCGAAGCGGAGAGGCGCGCGCGAAAACGACCTTCCATCGGCAGCGCCGCCACCAGTGCCGCCGCCTGCCGCCGCCGCTTCCGCACCACCTGCGCCTGCCGCCGCTGCGCCTCTGCCAGCTGCCGCACCGCCTCCTCCGCCGTCTGTGCAGGCCAGCAACAGCGACGTCCAGACCATGCGCAGCAGGTGGTGCAGCATGCGCTGCAGGCCGCCCATGGGGGCGGGCAGCGGCGGCAAGCCCCCCGCCACCTGCCACTCTGGCTGCCACGCGCCGCTCTCCTGCGCGGTGTGCAGCGCGGACTGCAGGTTGCGCCTGGAAGACAGGCGGCGGGGGTGCAGGGCAGCAGGGTGGCTCAGGGTAGGAGCAGAGCAGCGGTGCGCTGCGGCCAGGGCTGCGCACCTGGCGCCCGCTGCCGACTGCAGCAGCAGCTCGACTGGCAGGCAGGAAGGCAGGCAGGCACGTAGGCAGGCGCGCCACCCAGTTGGAGCAGAGCAGGCAGACAGCCGCCCACCGATTAATGCAGGACGATTAAACAAGGAAGACTTTTGTTCCAGGAGGTATCAGTTGCGACCCACCCACCCACCCACCTGGTGTAGTGCAGGAAGAAAGGGTCGAACTCTGCCCACAGCCCCCGCTTGAGGGTGTAGCGCCCCGTGGCGGCGGCGGTGGGCGGCCGGTAATCGGCAACCTGCTCCAGCGCCTGTGCGGTGGGGGGGTGAATGGAATAAGAGGGGTACAACATGAGGGGTGTGCCCAGCGCGCACCCCACGCTGGGGTAGAGGGGTGCGCCGCCGGGGACAGGGCCGAGGGCAACAGGAACTTCCCACCGTCCTGCCTTGGCCCCCCATCTCGCCGCCACCGCCTCCCCCCCGTGCTTGCCTGGTCGAACTCGGCAGAGTGTGCCAGCTCGTACGGCAGCTCGTCCGCCATCTCGCTGTGGCTGCGCGCACCTGCATGCAGAGGAGTAGGGGGAGGGTGGGTTGGGCGGAACATGCATGCGGCGAGCGCCAGCCAAGGCAGCCAGCAGAAGGAAGCGCACGCAGCAGCGATCCCCTGCCACGGCACCCTCCCCGCCGCGCCCTGCACGTGCCCTCCCCTCTGGGGCGCAAGCGGGGCCTTCCCTCCCCCCACCCACCTGCAGCCAATATGTGGACCAGCGCGCGGCGCAGCTGCAGCGGCGAGTAGGTGGGGTGCCACACGCTGCGCTCACACAGCACAGCCACCTGGGGGGGGGGGGGGATTGTAGGGTGCCAGCATTTGCTGAAGCGAGGGGTCACCACTGCGGGCTCGTCCTGGCCACGCTGCCCCATTCCCCTCCTGCTCCGCCTGCGCTCCCACCAGCCCAGTCGTCGCGCATGCTGCCAGCACAACAAAGGACCCTTCCGGGTGAGGCTGGGGCGGGTCCGCTGGAGCTGTGCGCACGGGGGGGGGCCTCACTCACCAGTAGGCGCTGTAGTAGAATGCTTCCAGGCGCAGCAGCTGCTGGCCGTTGCGCACCCACAGCCGCTGGCGGATCTGCGGCGAGCGTGGAGGGTGGGAGTGGTTGTTGAGCATGGGCAGGTTGGCGATGGCGAATAGGTTGCACAGACAGGTGCAGAGCATCCCTCCATCGTGCAGGCAGCCGCAGAGCAAAGGCACCACACCAGCCCCGACCGCTTGCGCCCTCTTGTGCATGCACCCGCACCTGGCTCATCCACGCCAGCACCCGCTCCGCCGCCACGCCGCACATCTCCCAGCGGCGCGCCGCCCACGCGCGCCCTGCCTCAGCCTGCCCCGGCGCAGCCCCCAGCGCGGTGGCGGCGGCGGCCAGATAGGGGCCAGGTGTGGCGCTGGTCTGGCCCAGGTGCAGCAGGCCGGCCAGGCCGCAAAGCGCTCCAGGGGGATGTGGGGGGAGTTCGGGGGGGGGGGGGGGGTCGGAGGGCACAGGGGGCGCTGGGCTTTCGAGCCGCCAGAGGAGGTGCTGGGCAGCAGCACCGGGCTGCACGCAACAAACCAGCCCGCCGATGTCGCGCGGCTGGCCTCCCACGATCCCAGGCCTCTGCTGCCCACTCTCACATCTGCCTGCCCCGACAGCACGCTGCTCCAAAAGCTGTGCGGCTCCTCCGCCGTCTGCATCCGCCCCGCCGCCACCTCCACCGCAGCCAGGGTGTGCTCAAGGGCAAAGGCCAGGGCGGCGGCGCACCGCTCGTGGGGCACCTCGCCTGCGCAATCGTACGGGAAGCAGGCGGTGGTAAGCATGAAGCCATGCCGTGGCACGACTTCATCGTGAGGGGGAGGCGCTGGCTGGCATGCGCAGCTGCAACCCACAGCACCTGTCGATCTGGCTGCCCCCCCAGCGGCCCTACCCCGCACCTGCTTCGGCCGCCTTCATGAACGTGTGCAGTGCGCCCTGCTTGAGCATGTGGCTCATGTGCACCTCCAGCTGCAATGGGACAAACCGAAAGGAAGGGAGCCGAGTGGGCGGGGAGCCCGCGGCGGCCTCAAACTAGCAGCAGGAAAGGCCTGCGCGCGCACTGATGCCCGATTCTGACACTGTGGCTCAGGCTCAGCAGGCAGCTCCAAGCACACACTGCTGACATGGCAACCAGGCTGCCGCCTCCCTCCCCCGCCCCTCCCTCCCCCGCCCCACCTGCACGATGTTGACCCAGGCTGAAGACTCGTACAGCACGTGGTCGCCCAGCTTGCGCCTGCAGCAGGGGGAGTGCAGATGGGGCGCGTGGAGGTGCATGCGCAGGCGACATGCGGCGGCGCAGCCCTCACGGGTTGTGCCACCCATGCACAAACACAAACGGTGCCAAACGCCTGCTCGCATGTGCCCCCCCCCCCCTCCACCACCCACTTACCCACCCACCCACCCACACCTGACGGGGCATGCCCCCTGCATCACGCGGAACACTTGCAGGAAGGAGGGCCTAAAGAGGTGCCCCTGCGGGCCGCCCAGCAGCTGCAGTACCACCCCCGAATGGCTCAGGCACATGTGCAGGTCGGCGGCGATGCGTAGGTACTGGCGGCCTGCGGGCAGGGGGGGTGGGGACCAGAGGCAGGCAGGCAGGCAGGCAGGCGTCGAGGCTTGGCGGGAGGCAGCACACTATGATGTGCCGGCCCAGATGCCTGCCGGCGCTGCATGCAAGGTGGCCCTGTTGATGGTTGCGCAATGGATCCAGCATGCCCCTCCAGTCCCTCCAGCTTGGAAGCGCTTTCCGGCCCAGCACTGCCCGCCAACCCCGTCCGCCCACCTGCCAGCTGCTGCCTGTCGCCGTTCAGGCGCCCACTCGCGTCCACCCCCAGCTGCAGCACGCTGAGCAGCGAGCGCAGCAGCCCCTCGAGCAGGCTGTCGCGCTCGGCCAGCTCCAGGCACGTCTCCTGAGGGAGGGAGCGAGGGAGGGAGGGAAATGAAATGGTGCAGGAGGCTGTCCTGGCCCAGACGATCGCTGGCAGTGCGGCGCGTTGGTGCGACCACATCGCAGCCTCGCGCGGCCAGCCGAGATGACGATGATGAAGCCCGCCTGCACCCCCCCCCCCCCCCCCCCCCCCCCGCCCGCCCGCAGCCCCCACCTCCAGGTGGAAGACCTGCACCGTCAGCCGGTCCAGGGCCTTGGTCACGGCGTGGCGCTTGCCCAGGGCTGTGCGGCACGCAGGGGAGGGAGGGGGAGGGGGGAGGGGCCGGGGGGAGTGTGAAGGGGAGCGCAGCAGGGGGGCTTGACGAGTCAGAGCGAGGCATGGCATAGCCATGAGTGTGAGCACAGAACCCAGCGGCGACCGCCCTGCACCCAGCCGCCGTGCCTCACCTCCGAGGTGTGGGTAGAAGCAGAGCAGGACGCGGCCGTAGTGAGCCTTGAAGGGCACCGAGTAGAGGAGCAGGATGTGGAGGGTGGCCAGCTCCTGGCAGGGCAGGGCAGGGAGGCAGGCAGGCAGGCGCTCGGCGGCAGGGGAGGGCAGTGAGCTCCAGGCAGGGACAGCGCGGCGGACGGCTTCCAGGTAGGGCACACACGGCAGCGACTCTAGCCACCCATTTGCCCTACTCTTCGTCACCGCTGACGCACGGCGACGCTATATGCTGCGCCTCCCCGTCCCCTGTGCTCCCACCCACCTGCCCTCCACCAACCCCCAGCGCCCCCTCCTCTCACCTCCACCAGCGACGCCTGCAGCGGCAGCACCGCCGACATCTGCCAGTACAGCAGGCTCAGCTGCTGCGCCGCAGCCCCAGGAATGGGCAGCGGACGGCAGGCGAGGGCTGCAGCCGCCGAAAGATCGCCGCTGCCACCCTCGGCAGGCTCTCCAGGCACCGGCAGCACCGCCACCAGCCGCCCAAGCAGAGCCTCCCGCTGCTGCTGCAGCATGCGTGCCACGGCGGCCGCCTCGGCCGGCAGGCCCGCGGTGGCCGCCAGGCTGCCCGCCAGCGCTGCCACGGAGGGCGTGACGGGCGCCAGCAGCTCCTCGCACACGAGCGCTCGCACCGCCGGCGCCTGTGCCAGCTGGCCCAGCCAGGCGACCAGGCGCGCTGCCACAGCCCCCTCCACGGCTGCAACATCCACCTGCCCAGACAGGCTGCCCTCCAGCGCCAGCTGCAGCCGCACCGCGGCGCAGGCGATGGCGGCACGCGCCACCGCGGCTTCGCCGGGGGGCAGCGCGGGCGGCGCCGCGTCGGCGGCGCCCTTGCCGGCAGGCCTGTGAGTGAGTGGGTAGGGTGTGGTTTGGGTTGGGTTTGGGCCGCTAATGTGCGTTGGCAGAGACAACCTGATGCACAGCGAAATGCCCATTCTGCCGACTTGCACGCCGCCTTTTCCAACTCACTTGTGGCGCGGGCAGCAGCCGGAGGGTCGCCAGCTGGACATGTCGCCGCAGTCGCAGCACCCGCCGGCATCTGCAGGCGAGGCCAGGCGGTGCGGGGGCTGAGCCTTTTAGGGTTTAGGGTTTAGGGGTTTAGGGTTTAGGGTTTAGGGTTTAGGGTTTAGGGTTTAGGGTTTAGGGTTTAGGGTTTAGGGTTTAGGGTTTAGGGTTTAGGGTTTAGGGTTTAGGGTTTAGGGTTTAGGGTTTAGGGTTTAGGGTTTAGGGTTTAGGGTTTAGGGTTTAGGGTTTAGGGTTTAGGGTTTAGGGTTTAGGGTTTAGGGTTTAGGGTTTAGGGTTTAGGGTTTAGGGTTTAGGGTTTAGGGTTTAGGGTTTAGGGTTTAGGTTTTAGGGTTTAGGGTTTAGGGTTTAGGGTTTAGGGTTTAGGGTTTAGGGTTTAGGGTTTAGGGTTTAGGGTTTAGGGTTTAGGGTTTAGGGTTTAGGGTTTAGGGTTTAGGGTTTAGGGTTTAGGGTTTAGGGTTTAGGGTTTAGGGTTTAGGGTTTAGGGTTTAGGGTTTAGGGTTTAGGGTTTAGG
>LHPF02000073.1:0-68972 GCA_002245815.2 Micractinium conductrix
GCTGCAGCACCGCACGTGCGTCTGGTCAGCGCTACGGCAGCACACACGCACTAGCGCACACACAACGCTACGTGCTTGCGGCACACACACGGCACGGTCCGTCAGCAGCGCTCACCCTTGCGCTCAGCCCCGGCCACAGCAGCGCTCACCTAGCGCCCGGCCCGCCGACGGCACACAGCAGCGCCCTCCTTGCGCTCATCCCCTCGGCCCAGCCAGCAGCGCTCACCTAGCGCTAGTGTCCGCAGCCCGGGCAGTGCTCACCTAGCACTGACGCCCGCGGCACTCCCGCGGCCCAGCCCCGGCAGCGGCAACCAGCCAGCCGTCAGCCCCGGCCCAGCCGTCAGTCGGCCCGTCGAGCGCCCAAGCCTCTGCCTCTGGCACGCTTCGGCAGCTCCACGCCCCCCCCCCCCCCCCCCCCCCCCAACCACTCAGCCCTGGGTTGCGTTGTCCTCGTGAGGCACGTAACCCCCGAAGCCCCGTACTTGGCCCTGTGCCAGTACCGGCGTGCTTAGGGCGCACCGCTGCTGCGGTCATCGTCACCCGTCAGCCCCCAGCCCGCCTCGGCGCCAGCCAGAGTTGCGCAGTCCTCGTGTGGCACGCAACTCTCGCCCAGTGCTAGGCCTCGTGTGCCTAGTACTGGCTATTCGCGGCAAAGGCAGCCGCAGGCCTTGCCGCTTTGCGCGGCACGCAGCCTTGAGTACCTGCGGGCCTGACCAGCCCCCCTTCCACGTGGCGCACCACCACCAAGCTCGGCACCACTGGCCTCCCCTTAGGCCTCACCTCCGCCGACCGCTGCGCCACCGGCCCACCATGTCGCCCGACCCCTTCGGCGCCCTCACCGTTGAGCGCTTCGACACCAGCAACTACCTTATCTGGGCACCGCGCATGGAATACTTCCTCACCACCAAGGGCCTGTGGGAGGCCGTCACCACCGACGACGCCCCCGCCGCCGACTGTCGCCATCATCGGTATGTGCGTCACCTCACAACATCTGGCCACCATCCAACGCTCCAAGACCGCCAAGGAGGCATGGGACTCCCTCGCCGCCATCTTCAAGACCAAAGGCACCGCCCTCAAGCTCCGCCTCCGCCGCGACCTCAGCTCCTTCAAGATGGCCGCCGGCGAGCCCCTCACCAAATACTTTGCCCGCGCCAAGGCCCTGCAAGACAAGCTCCTGGAATCCTTCCCCGACTTCAAGGAAGAAGACATCTTCTGGCCCACCGTGCAAGGCCTGCCGTCCACCTACGACACCATCCTCACCATCATCGAGAACACCGCCGACGCAGAGCTCACCCTGGACTCTGTGCTGCCCAAACTCATGCAAGTGGAGCAGCGCCAGCGCGGCCCCGACCGCCCCGACCGCTCCAACGAGACTGCCCTGCTGGCCAAGCCCTCCTTCACCTTTCGCCGCGGACCCAACCCCACCAGCGGCAGCCGCGGCCCGCCACCACGCCGCGACGAGCGCTCCGGCCGCCGCCCCGACGACCGCCGCAGCGATGACCGCCGCCCAAGCTTCCCTCCCCCCCACGACCGCCGCTCAAGCTAGCCCCGCAACGGCGCGGCGCCAGCCGCCTGCAACACTACTTCGACTGCGTGCGCCCAGAGTGCCTCGAGGTAGCGGGGTATGGTATGGCCCCCTACCTGGTCGAGGTACGAGAGCGACACCGGCGCCTTGGCCTGGCAGAGCTGCGCAGCGGTGTACACTGGGGCGCTAAGGAGCGGGAGCGGCTACTGGGTCCAGCCCGGCGCCCTCGCGACCAGCGCTATTGTATGCATTGCGCAGCTGCAGGGCTAGGCGGACGGGCCGAGGATGCGGATCACATTGTGTTTGAGTGCGCGTTGTACGTTCACCTACGCCCCATCTGGTTCCCCGACATCTTCCCTGCAGGGCAGCCCCCACTACCGCCTGAGACCGGCAGCCACGTTGCGCAGCCTAACCGGCTTGCCACTCTACTGGGATGTGAGTTCCCCAGAGAGGAGGACAGCGCAATGGCGGGCGAGGCCGGCGGAGCGGCGCGCAGACGGGCGCTTGCGCTCGCAGCCTTCACAGGCGCGTGCCGCCGCACCGGGCGGCGAGCAGCGGGACTGCCCACCACCTAACCCCACCCGGGGTTCCCCCCTCCACCCAAATCCCTTTCCCTTCCGTTTACCTTTCGCCCCTTTTCAAGCGGCCCCCGTGCATGATGGGGGCTTGCGCCGGCGTGCGCTAAGGGCTAAGGGGGGGACAATGGCCTGGGGAACCGCCTCCTTGCTTGGGTAAGGACTCCCCACTTTGGGCTCCTACTCTCGCCGGTGCGCGCACTGTTCCAAGCGTCAGTCCCCCCCCCCCCCCCCCCCATGCAGATGCCCTTGCTTTGTCCTATGTTACATGCATCCCTTTTGCACTCTCTCCCCCTTTTTCAGCGGCGGCTTCTCCCCTCCCTTCCCCCCTTCTTCCCTGGTCTCAGCCGTGCCGGGCCCTGTGTTTCTTTTTCAGAATACAAACAGGTGTAACACAGTACAGTACAGTACTAAGGATCGAACCCGTGCCCCGGACGGGGTTAAAGCCATGCATCCACCACCCTATCGCTAGGGGGCTTCCTCGCTAGGGCACTGGCGAGCAAGCTATCCTGACAGGCAGGCAGCGCTGGCCGGTGCAGCAGGCCAGCCCGGGCTGTGCCCACCCCTGTGCTGCACTTGCCCAGCCCCACTGATTGTTGAAAGTAGGCATCCCCTTGCCTACTGTCCAGTCTGCCAACCTGCATCTAGACCCTTTTGGAACATTCTAGAACTCTCTAGAAGCTTCTCGAACCTTCTCGAAGCTTCCGGGCAGCCGGGAGGGTGCCACGTCAGCATGCCACGTCAGCAGAAGGTTCTGGAAGAGCATGCTTCTTGAAGGTTCTAGAAGCATCTAGAGGAAGGGGACCGGAAGCTTCGAGAAGGTTCGAGAAGCTTCTAGAGAGTTCTAGAATGTTCCAGAAGGGTCTAGATGCAGGTTGGCAGACTGGACAGTAGGCAAGGGGATGCCTACTTTCAACAATCAGTGGGGCTGGGCAAGTGCAGCACAGGGGTGGGCACAGCCCGGGCTGGCCTGCTGCACCGGCCAGCGTTGCCTGCCTGTCAGGATAGCTTGCTCGCCAGTGCCCTAGCGAGGAAGCCCCCTAGCGATAGGGTGGTGGATGCATGGCTTTAACCCCGTCCGGGGCACGGGTTCGATCCTTAGTACTGTACTGTACTGTGTTACACCTGTTTGTATTCTGAAAAAGAAACACAGGGCCCGGCACGGCTGAGACCAGGGAAGAAGGGGGGAAGGGAGGGGAGAAGCCGCCGCTGAAAAAGGGGAGAGAGTGCAAAAGGGATGCATGTAACATAGGACAAAGCAAGGGCATCTGCATGGGGGGGGGACTGACGCTTGGAACAGTGCGCGCACCGGCGAGAGTAGGAGCCCAAAGTGGGGAGTCCTTACCCAAGCAAGGAGGCGGTTCCCCAGGCCATTGTCCCCCCCTTAGCCCTTAGCGCACGCCGGCGCAAGCCCCCATCATGCACGGGGGCCGCTTGAAAAGGGGCGAAAGGTAAACGGAAGGGAAAGGGATTTGGGTGGAGGGGGGAACCCCGGGTGGGGTTAGGTGGTGGGCAGTCCCGCTGCTCGCCGCCCGGTGCGGCGGCACGCGCCTGTGAAGGCTGCGAGCGCAAGCGCCCGTCTGCGCGCCGCTCCGCCGGCCTCGCCCGCCATTGCGCTGTCCTCCTCTCTGGGGAACTCACATCCCAGTAGAGTGGCAAGCCGGTTAGGCTGCGCAACGTGGCTGCCGGTCTCAGGCGGTAGTGGGGGCTGCCCTGCAGGGAAGATGTCGGGGAACCAAATGGGGCGTAGGTGAACGTACAACGCGCACTCAAACACAATGTGATCCGCATCCTCGGCCCGTCCGCCTAGCCCTGCAGCTGCGCAATGCATACAATAGCGCTGGTCGCGAGGGCGCCGGGCTGGACCCAGTAGCCGCTCCCGCTCCTTAGCGCCCCAGTGTACACCGCTGCGCAGCTCTGCCAGGCCAAGGCGCCGGTGTCGCTCTCGTACCTCGACCAGGTAGGGGGCCATACCATACCCCGCTACCTCGAGGCACTCTGGGCGCACGCACCCGCCGCCACCGCTCGGGCGGCAGCCCTCGCGCTGCCGCCCCCCGCCTCATCGGCTGCTCACGGCCGCCTAGCTTCCCATCATTCAGCAGCCATAGAGCAGGTGGCTCCTGCTAAGTTTTATGCTTGCAGTCGCCACAGTCGTCCTCCCTGCTTTGTTCACTCACTGCAGAAATTGACCCCCAGGTTCGATCCTTAGTGTCGGCTCGTGAAAGTAAAAGGGGAAAACTGACAGGCTCAGTGCTCACGTACAATACGCTCAAACCAAGGTCTCGGCTGTTCCAGAGCCTGGCGTGGCCCCGTAGGATCAAACATTGGTCCGCAGGGGGACGATACGGGCATATGCCCCACTCTTTACCTTTACCTTTGCTGCAGCACCCGCAGCGGCGGCGGCGACGAGCAGCGCCGGCCCGCCGGCGGCGGCGAGGCGGTGCGGCACGGGTGTGTGGCGCAGCTGGGCAGGCGTCGCACACTTGCTTGCTGGCATCAGTGGGGCTGGGCAAGTGCAGCACAGGGGTGGGCACAGCCCGGGCTGGCCTGCTGCAGCACCGGCAGCGGCGGCGGCGACGAGCCGCGGCGGCCCGCCGGCGGCGGCGAGGCGGTGCGGCACAGGTGTGTGGCGCAGCTGGGCAGGCGTTGCACACTTGCTTGCTGGCATCAGTGGGGGGTGGGCAAGTGCAGCACAGGGGTGGGCACATCCCGGGCTGGCCTGCTGCAGCACATGCAGCGGCGGCGGCGACGAGCCGCGGCGGCCCGCCGGCGGCGGCGAGGCGGTGCGGCACCCAAGCGATGATTCTGCGGCCGGGCGGCGGCGGCGGGCGGCCCGCGGCGGGCGAGGCTTCACCTACGCCGGCATGCCGCTGGACGTGGTCTCCTCCACCAAATACTTGGGCCTCACCTTTGCTCAGCTGAGTAAAAAACGAGGGTTTGCTGGCTGCGCCGACGTGCTGGCCAGCGTTGGGCGGCAGGCCATGTTTGCCATGCGCCGCCGTGCGTGGGAGCTGGGCGCATGCAGCGTGGAGCAGCAGTGCATGCTGTTTGACATATTTGTCACGCCTGTGCTGTCGTACGGGTGTGAGCTGTGGGGCCCAGACTTGCTGTTGCAGCAGGACTGCTCCTCAGTAGAACGCGTCCACCGCTGGTTTTGCAGTCGGATCCAAGGGCTCCCCCACCAAGCGACCTCAGCGGTGTCGCTGGCGGAGCTCGGCCGCCATCCGCTGCACATCCGTTGGGTGCGGCAGCTGGTGCGCTTCTGGAACCGCCCGCAAGCCAGCACGGCGCAGCCGGACAGCCTGTTGGGCTGGGCGCTGGCCGACAACCTCTCGCTGCTGCGGGAGGGCGGCGACCTTGTCGCCGGCTCGCCATGCTGGTGCCGCCGCTGGCTGCAGTTTCTGCAGAAGGCACCCACGGGCACCGGCGCGCTCTGCTGGCTGGAGAAGTTGAACGAGAACGCCGTGGTGCAGGCAGCCATCGAGGCATACCTGCGCCAGTCCGTCGGCGCGGCGACCGAGACCCCGTCCGAGACCCCCGCAGCGACGCTGCCGTCGCTGCAGCGGCACAGCGCAGCCCGCAGACAGCAGTCGCCACGTGCGCCGCACACACCCCATGCCCCCCCGGCACCCCTCCTGTTCCCACGCCTGTACTGTGTTACACCTGTTTGTGTTCTGCGAGAGAACCACAGGGCCCGGCGCAGCTGAGACCGGGGAAGAAGGGAGGAGGTAGGGGAGATGCCGCTGATGAAAAGGGGGGAGAGAGGAGAAACAATTGCAAGTAGGGGGTCGTGCATGGCGGAGGGGGAGGCAAGGTTATGTTGAGCAGTCGGTCAGCAAGACAGGCGAGAGGAACAACAGAGGGCAGCAGTCCCCTACTTGCAAGATGAAAAAGGGGAGAGAAGAGGGTGAGGTGTTGGGAGCGGAGGATCAAACGTGCAATGAGGGCCGTCATGCAGCACACAAGTCGCGATGCTTTGGGTTGCCGCATTCCGTTAGTGCCGTGCTCAGCTGCGTTCGCTCAGGCTGCATCGCGGCGCCGCGCTCTGACGCTGCAGCAGATGCATTCATGAGGCAGTTCCAGCGCCCTACATCGGTAGGCGGGGCGGCGCGCTCGCTGGGGCCGCCCTGCCGCTGCCGACGGTGCCGCTGCCATCGTGGCCGCTACTGCGGCTGCGCAGTCTGGCGCATGTGCCGCGCTCTGCAGCTCTGAGGCCAGCCGCTGGCCACGGCTATCTGCCGGGCGAGGCTTGCCAGGGCAGCGCGACCGAGTGAGCCCGCAATCAATGCATCCCGCTGCACGAGACCCGCCGCTCCCACCTCTGGCCCTCAGCGCACGCTAAGGGCCCTATATCCGAGCCGGCCAGGCCGCGCAAGCGGCCGGACGGCCCGGCCGCCTGCCCGCGAGCGGCGGCCGAGCCGCCACAAACTCAGCTGTGTGGTTGTGCTCTAGGAGTGTAGGAGTGTGCGGAGTCTAGGAGAGCCCGCGTCAAAGCCCTTCCCTCTCCCCTTCCCTCCCCTGCCCTTCCCTCTCCCCTTCCCCCTTCCGCCCCCAACAAATTTGCCTACTACCTGCAATAAAGGTAAAGGTAAAGAGTGGGGCATATGCCCGTATCGTCCCCCTGCGGACCAATGTTTGATCCTACGGGGCCACGCCAGGCGCTGGAACAGCCGAGACCCTGGTTTGAGCGTGTTGTACGTGAGCACTGAGCCTGTCAGTTCTCCTCTTTTACTTTCACGAGCCGACACTAAGGATCGAACCCGTACCCGTTTGCTGCACTTGCCCAGCCCCACTGATGCCAGCAAGCAAGTGTGCGACACCTGCCCAGCTGCGCCACACACCCGTGCCGCACCGCCTCGCCGCCGCCGGCGGGCCGCCGCGGCTCGTCGCCGCCGCCGCTGCCGGTGGTGCAGCAGGCCAGACGGGGGTGTGCCCACCCCTGTGCTGCACTTGCCCAGCCCCACTGATGCTGCACAACAAAGTTACAGGCGGGAAGAGTTCAAAGGTATTCATTTGTCTTGACTTGACTTGACTTGACTAACAGAGCGGATTCGGAGCCAGCGAGGCTCATACACGTATTTCGGCGGCGGTAAACAAGGCAATCGTGGATGAATGAAGCAACTCTAGTCTGATTTTGCGACAAAAAGCAAGGGATGGATGGGGCAAATCGGGGGGGAGCAGGTCTGCGTATTCGAAACGCAGGTGGTCATAAGTGGGGCAATGGAAAACCATGTGGGTCTCGTCCTCAATGGCGGGGGAGGCACATTGCAAGCAGGTGCGCTCGTGGCGGGGAAATTGGGCGGGGCGCGGAAGGTAGCGCTCCCGTTCGATGCGAAGGTCGTGGCAGCTGGTGCGGAAGCGACTAAGGGCAAAGCGGTGGGCGGGGTTGCTGATCTCAAGCGGATGGGGATCACAACAAGCGCGGAAAAAGGTGTTTGCGGGGGAAAAAATGTTTGCTCGTGGTGGGTGGCTAGCTAGAATGTGGGCTGCTACCATCAAATTGCTTGCGAAGCAACAATCTAGCTAGCTAGTTGGGGGCTGCCGCTACCGGCAGGCTCGTGCTGTGTCCGCTCGTGCTCTCCACGCGTGCTCAGTGTGCGGCAGAAGGCACAGGCCTCATTTGATGGAAATGATCTTGCCGTCGGTTGGCAGGCCCCGGTTGGTGTTGAGCACCAGCATGTACCTGCAGGCAGGGATGGGCATGGGAGGACAGTGGTTGTTAGTTATGAGCAAGGAGACGAGGTGCGGCGGCGGCAGCAACAGCAGCAGCAGCGGTGGCGCCAGCACCACCAGTGTTTCTTTTTCAGAATACAAACAGGTGTAACACAGTAACAGTAACAGTAACAACAACCACAGTCAGCGGCAACGCTTGGCCAGCACCAGCACCAGCACCCCATGGTGTAGCTCACATGCCAGGGGGCACCACGGCGGGGCTGGCGGGGATCTTCACGCTGAGGACGCCGCCAGGGTTGGCGGGGTCAAAGCGGACGAAGCTGTTGGTCACCTCGAGCCACATGGAACTAGCGTCTGCGACGTGAGGATAAGGCAGGAGGCACGGCTGGGTGGTGAGTCGCAGGCGGGAGGGAGGCGCGGCCCAAGCTGGTGGGACGCAAGGCAGTTTGGCGTTGCTGCCGCTGGCGTCGGCAAACCGCCATACTGTGCACCGAGCACGCAACTGCGTCCCACCCTCCGTGCTCAGCAGCGCCTCGGCCGGTGCAGCGCTCACCAAACTGGGAGGAGTGGGTGCAGGTGCCGGTGCGCAGCAGCAGCGCGCGGGTCACCTTGCCCAACACGCCGCCCTTGGTGCTGTAGTCAACGGCCAACACCTGCAGGATGTCAACCATTGGAATCGACAGTTGGAATCGATAAGATAGAATGAGCGCCGACGGCGGTGGCGGCGGCGGGGCTGGCGACAGTGCCACTGACGGTAGCAGCTGCGTGGCAAGAAGGGTGCGCACCTGGCCGCGGGTGACCGCCTCTGGCACGCCGCCGATGATGACGGGCCGCTTGCCCTGGCTCAGGTACGGTGGGCTGTAAAGCTCCGCAGTGGTGTCATACGTGACGTCAGAGCCGGCCACCATGACCTGCAGTGCATGCGGATGGCAGAGGGTGCGTGCATGACAACGTGAGTGGGGGCGAGGCAGCTGCGCGCGAAGTGCAGCTGCGCATGGCGTGCAAGGCAGGCAGGCGGGCTGCGCTTGTGGCATGCACCACGGCAATCACAATACACCTCGTGCTCTCCCTATCACAGGCCACCTCGGGCCCCGGGCCCACCTGGCAGTTGGGCAGCAGGGTTGCGGTGGAGTGGTAGAGGCGGGGGCGCATGGCCAGGGCCAAGGTGCCGCGACGAGACCATTTCTCTGCAGTGCAGTGCAGTGCAAGAGGAGTGGCGGTGAGCGCTCCGGGCAGGCAGAGGGCACGCGGTTTTGCAGCAGCTGACGCAGGCAGCTCGCAGACGGGTGATGGGCCAAGCCCTCGCCGCCGAGTCGCAGGGCCATGCGTTATAAACTCGAGTTGCAAACCTCCCCCCCGTCGACATGCAGCAGCCTCCGGGGTCGCACGCTGTCGACACGCGGTGCAACAGCCCCGACCCAGCAGCACCACCACAACCGGTGGGCGGCACGTACCGGTGACGGGGTCGTAGATGATAGGCTCGTAGTGCTCCCCCGTCGTCCTGGGGCACTTCTTCTTGCAGTTGTAGCCCTTGCCGTCCCGGAACCTGATGTTCTTTGGGCCCTGACCCCAGCCCTGCGCACGGGAAGGGGTCACAGGAGGTGGGGCGGTGGGTGCCGTTGGTTGAGTGGGCGGGTGGAGGGGAGGAGGCAACAGAAACGAATGCTCGAAGCAGGCTGCTACGCGTGCATGGAGAGACGCTGGACAACGTGCGCAGGCGGGCAGACGGCTGCCCACCACCCCTCCCCTTCCCGCCCCTGGGGCGCCGGCAGCGAGGGAAACTTGAGACCCCGATTGGGACAGCATGCAAGGCACGGAAGCGGAAGCGACGGGTGCACTCACCGCAATGCCCTTCTCTGCGCCGCCAAAGAAGATGACTTTTCCGTCGCACAGCGTCACAGCGTCTCCCATGACCTGCACGACCGGAGGAGGGGCGACGCACGGTGAGGGCCGGCGGTGAGGCGGCTTTCGCGCCAGCCAGGCGCACTGGCGCACCCGCAGGCGGAGGGGGCGCGCATGCAACAACCGCACAGCTATCCATCGGCCAGACAGCCAACCGCCTGCTGGGGAACAGGCCAAAGCTTCCCTGCCTACCTGGCTGGCAGCCCAGCCTCCCTTCGGCAGCTGGCACCACACCGCGCAACCAGACTGAGTAACAGCTCCCCACCGTCCCCATCCATCCGCTCACCCGTCGGTATGGCATGCCTCCAACCTGCTTCCACTTTGCAGCCCGACCGCCCGAAATCTGTGGCACGCACGGGGGCAGGCGACGGTTGGGGTGGTGCGGCGCAGCAGCAGCAGAGGCAGCAGCAGGGCCGCCGCTGCAGCAGCAGCAATGGCAGCGGCGGCATAGCAGCGACACCGCGGGCGCAATGGCAGCCGCAGCACCCACCTCGATGACGTGTGCCTCGTCGCGAGCCGGGGTCTCATCCTTGGCGCGGTCCTCAACGGAGCCGCCGGTGGCCAGCAGGAACAGCTGCTTGTGGGGCGGCACCATGGGCAGGGGCATGCCGACGCCTGTGGCAGGGGCAGGGGCGAGGCAGGGGTGGGGTGGGGTGGGCACGGGAGGGCACCACCCCTCAGGAGCAGACCGAGCAGGGCTGGCCTGGACAGGTGACGCAGAGCGAGGCGAGGTAGCCAGTGGTAGCACACGCAAGCACACACACGAGGGCAATAGCCACGTGCCCATCTAGCGAGCCCGCATCGGCAGGCGCTGCCCCCCTCCCCCCACCGGCCTGGCCTAACCCTTGACTGCCCGGCGCATGGCAGAAGCAGCCAGCGCACGCCGAGCTGACGGGCAACGGCTCCATCAAATCACAAAGCAGCCAGAGCGAAGGCGCGCGCACCGGTTTGGGGGTAGTTCCACGACGGCCCGGGGCGGTCTGCAAAGTCAAACAGGTGGCGCACGCTGGCGCCGTCCTTGTTGTATGCATACTTGGCCTGCACCCAGTCGATCATTTGGTTGTTGCTTTCGATTAGAGCCTGGTTGAAGTGCAGCGGATGGGCCGGTGGGAAGCAGGCCGCACGCAGCAGGCGATGCGACCAACAACAAAGGGTAGGCAGCAGGCGGGCAGGCAGGCAGCCGTTGGCAGTGCTGCCCCCGCACGCACCAGCGTCTTTCCGGCAGACATGATCAGCCCTCCGTCGGGGGTGACCGTCACGACGGGATAGGTGTGGGCGGGGAAGGCGCGGTTGAGCTGCCTGGTCATGTCCTTCCTGTCGCCGCCGGGGGCGAAGTTGCTGCAACAAAGAGGATGGAGAGGAGGGGGGGAAGTGAGGTTCGTCAGCAGGGGCAGGCGCTGACTCTGACGCACAGAACAGAGTTGTAAGGACAGAGCGATGCAGCACCGCGTGGTTGAATGGCAGCCTCGCCGACACACTGGCTGCACGCCGGTCCCTGCTCAGCACCGCGTGTCACCCAGCATCTGCCCCGCCCTGCCCCGCCCTGCTCCCTTGCACTTTCCAGCGCAGACACGTACCACTCGTCCACCCAGCACGTCACAGCGCCCCCCCCCCCCCCCCCCCCCCACCCCCCACCACCACCACCACCACACACCCACCACCACCACCACCCCTCCCTCCCTGCCAGACATGCAACAACCGCTGCTGGAGCAGCGCGAAAACGGCCGCCCAGCGCATCAACACAGGACCAAGCAAGCCTGAAAGCACGGCAGCAGACATGTCGTCCCTACGCACTTCTTCGAAGGGCGGTAGACAATATACGTAGGGTTGTCCTCGTTGGGCTTGCAGTGCCAGCCGGCCTTGCCCGAGAGCTTGGTGCCGCCAACGGTCTGCAAGGCAAAGGAGGGGGGAAGGGGGCAGGGGCATGCCGGTTCACCGCGCGCGGGCAGGCGTGCAAAGCAGGGGAGGGAGGGGCAGTCCAGTCGGGCAGGGTTTGTGCTGGTGCCGACCCTGCCCCGACACCAGCCACAGCCGCCCAGCCAGCTCACCAGTACAGTGCCGTCGGGCAGTGTCACGGAGGAGGGATACCAGCGCCCGCTGGGCATCTTGTCGATCTGCAAAGACCACAGAGCGAGGGGAAGGAGGCGCAGGGGTGCTCGAATTGCAGCGGCTGCAGCGGCAGCGGCGGCGGCAGCAACGACAGACAGCGGCGGCAGCGGCAGTGGCAACAGCGGGCCGACGGCAGGTGCTGCTGCTGCAGCTGCCCGCGGCAGCACAAAAGACGCAGCAGCAGCAACGGCAGGCCACGCACATCTGTGATTGTGTTCTTCTCATAAGAGAACCGGCGCATGGCCTTGACAAACTCGTTGTGACCACCAAAGATGAGCACATCGCTGTCGGCGGTCACGACCTGGCCTGCAGAGGGACAAGGTGGTGCAGGCAGGCATGCGGGAGTCGGTGCATGAGAGGGGGGCAGCGGCAGCCGGCACAGAGAGGCCAGGGGAGCAGCGGCTCCTCAAGACAGCAGCTGTTGTGTCCAACCGGCCGCCCGCCCGCAGCGGACAGCGGGGCGGCGCTGCACTCACTGCTGCAGAACGCGTTTTGGCAGGCGTGGATGCCGCAGTTCACGGTCTTGCCGTTGAGTTTGCCGGGGATGTAGAGCTCCCGCATCTTCTTTTTGTAAGGGTCGACAATTGTCTGGGGGCACAAAGTGGGGGGAGCGAGGAAGGGGGAGGAAAGGTGTGTCGAAGCAGGGCGAGGGGACGCGTGCTGTGGGCAGGCAGGCAGGCAGCGGCGTTGCACGCCGGCGCCGGCACCAGACCACCTCCTGCCAAGGCGGCTGCTCTCAAGCCCCCCCCCCCCCTCACCCTCACCGTGCCAAACTCGTCAAGACCCATGAACCGGTTCTTCAGATGCAAGGGGAGGGGGGAGAAGCGGGGGGCGGGCGGGGGGAGGATAAGTATAATAGACAGCAAACCGCGCAGAGCAGGCCCTGCCCTCGTGCCCGACGCGGGAGCCTGCAGCGCCGCAGCAGCGGGGCTCGCGCCGGTCTGCACCACCAGCGAGGCGCGCCGCCCCTCCACCCTGTTGGCCGCAGAGAACAGGTGCACGTGCGGGTGAAGCAGGCCAACCCAACCACTGGCTGGCTGGCTGGCTCTGGTGTCCCCGCCCTTGCGGGGCGGGGCCGGCTTGGTGAACGCGCGAGAGGGCGACAAGCTGTAGGGCAGATCGCGCACGGCTGGCTCCCCTACGACTGGCTGACCGACTCACGGAGTAGACCAGCACGTTTCCGTCCTTCATCAGCGCCTGGTAGATGGCCACCACGCCGGTGGGGATGTTGCTGACCCAGGAGCCTGTAAATGGTGGTGTGGTGTGTGTGGGGGGGGGGGGGCAAGGTGGAGCTGAGGCTGGCAGGAGGGGCCGCAGCAGGCGGGGGGGCGCGATGTATGGCGCGGCATGCGCACAAGGGGACGGCAGGCGGACGGGCGTGTCGCCGGCGCCGCTGCTGCCGCCGGCCCCGTATTACCGGCAGGCGAGCATGGGATCTGAGTACGTGCTGCCCTGATGCCTGCTGCTTGCTGCCACGCCCGGTCTTTGGCCGGTCGGCAGGGGCGGCGCCGCCGCCGCTCACCTTTGCCCGGTGGGAAGAAGAAGCCCGCCAGCGCGCCGGCGGCCTGCACGCCGGTGTCGTTGACCTGCAGAGGAGTCGGGGGCGTGTTTGTGGCTGCGCGAGCGCGGGATTGGCAGCGCAATCTCGCGGGGCAAGGCAATTTCGCACCTGGCCCGCCGCCAGGGCGGCCAAGCCAAGCAGAATTGCTCCAGTTACGAGGCGCATATCGAACGGCGGGGCGGATTGTAAAGGCGAACGCAGCGAGCGCGTCCTTTGTCGAGCGAGCAGTCCACCCTGGACGGCCACGCGGCTTCTTTTCGACTCCGAGGCGCCCGCAATTCCCAGATATCACGCCTCAATTGGCTCGGGTAGGCATGTAAAGCCATCCAGCAGCGGTACCGCGCCAGGCGGGCAAGGGGTGGGAGCCGCGGCGGCCCGCCAACACCAATCTACTGGCGCCATGTGCCATCACAAAAGGTACCTGCTTCCCCGATGTGAAGAAAGAGATTTCGAGCCCCATCCCATCCGCTTTGGATGCTGAAACGGCATGTGGGAAGTCCAGATGTCGGGGCAGGGCGAGGCCTGTGTGGGGCCGCGCACGGGGCAGTGCGGCGAGAGGCGGGTGTCGCCAGGCGAGCTGGGCTTCTCTAGCTCACCCCAGTGCCACGCTCAATGTTGGTCAGGCATTGTTACACAGACAGAGCAGGCCAGAGATATCCTGCTCAGCAGGCGCGGGCACTTCACGCAGCCGCGGGCGCTGCTGGCGGCGCCGTTGCTGCCTGGTTGCCACCGCCGCCGCCGCTGGCGCGCCGCAGCAGCGCAGCCAGCGCGGCTCGCGCTCGCTCCATCCACGCCGCCGCACGCTGCCCCGCCAGCGTCAGCAGCACGGAAGCGGAGAATGCTAGCAGCGCCAGCACGCTGCCGGGAGGGCTGCGGAACACCTTGTTCAGGGAGCTCCTGGGATGGGTGGTGGTGTGGTGGTGGTGGTGGTGGTGGTGGTGGTGGTGGTGGTGGTGGGTGGGTGGGTGGGTGGGGGGGTGGGGGGGGTGGGGGGGGGGGGACGACAAATGGGAGAGCGGCAGAGGGTTGGGACGGGAGGGGGCGAGGGCGGCGGTACGACAACAGGCCGCCAGCAGCGCCCCGCCCCTGCCCTGCACTGGGCCTTGCTGGCGCTTCCGCATGCGCAGCAGTCCTGCAGGCGAGCAATAGCCACACATGCCGCGCAGCTCAGGCCTGTCGAGAATGCAGGCCCCAGTGGCGAATATGGGGACAAGCAGCACGCCCGTCGTGGCTGTCCACCGCTCCCGCCCCGCGTCCCCAGCACGCCCCAACGCACTTGAACAGAAGGAATAGCCGCTTGCGCTGGGCGCGCGCTGCGGGCGACTCGTCCGTCAGGCGGGCCGCCGCACTGCCGCTGCCCAGCGCCTCCACCAGAATCTCCTTGAGCTGCTGGCGCATGGCGGGCGGCATGCCCGCTATGGTCTGCAGCAGCGGAGGAGGGGCGGGCGTTGCAGTACCAGGTTGGCTGCTGGGTAGGCATAGGCGGGCGGGGAGGCGGCCGGCAGGCGGGGCGGGGACGCAGGCGCGCATGCATGCAGGCTGACCGGCAAGCGGGCACACATCGTGAGGCATATGCAGGCAGGCAGGTCGGCAGGCAGGTAGGCAGGCGAATAGGCAGGCGGGAGTGCGATGCGTGCAGGCGCCCCCACCCCCACCAACCTGTGCTGGGTTTGCGTCCATGGCGATGCGGCGCAGCGGTGCGTTGCGCCCGTCCAGCAGCAGCGCGGCCAGGTCAAGGCCTGCGTCCCCGGGGGCGCCCTCGCCCTCCGCCCTGCCCCCAAGCTCCAGGCTGGCCGCCAGGCTGGCAGGGGGCGCGCCGGCGCCGCCCACCTCTTCGCCCGCCGCCGCCGCCGCCGCCTGGTCCGCTGCTGCCAGCCACACCTGTCGCAGGAGGAGCAGGGGAGGAGCAGGGGACGTCAGGCGGAGGATTTGGGGGGAGCAGCAATGTCGGCCGCTGCCACGTCGGCCCCTGGCTGACCATCGCTTCCCCATTTTGCCGTGGCGTCGTCGCCTGCCTGCAGAACGCGCTGCAATGTCGACCACTAAGCAGCACGCACCTTGGGCAGGCGCACAGCAGCCCCTCCCACCCCTGCGGCTCGCCCTCCCTTTCCGTCACCCGTCGCACCCACGCGTGGCGAGCACTGGAGGCAGCACAACACCAGGGCCCTTTCGGGTGGGAGGGGGAGGAGGAGGCGGGCGGCACCCACAGACAGACCTGCAGGATCTGCTGCGTGGTCGCATCGCTGCGCAGGCTGCCGTCTGCATTCAACAGCAGCTCCCTCAGCAGCGCTTGCGCCGCGGGCCGCCGATCAGACAGCAGCTGGTTCAGCACCACTGGCATGCCTGTCGGGGGGGTGGCGGGGGGGGGGGGCGTGCAGGGGAACGAGTGGTGGGGTCGGAGCGGGGGATGGCCGGGCGAGTGGGCGGCGCGGGCGAGAGCAGCACGGATGTGTGCTTGCCCAGCATCCCCTTGCCCCACAAGTACATCCTCGTTGGCACGCCATCCACCCGCCCGCCGTTGCGCCCTCTCTGGCGCACCATCCACCCGCCCTGCGCTCGCATTGACACGCCCAGCCCTGCACCCCTGCACCGCTGCATCCTGCCTGAGCCCACCCCTGCCCACCCGCAGAAATCAGCTTGAACTTGCGGTCCACAGACAGCGCCACTCCCTCCAGGCTGGACACAGCACGCAGTACGAGGGGAAAGTAGACCGGCAGCAGGAATCTGCAACGCAGGGGGGGGGAGGGAGGGAGGGAGGGAGGGCGGGCGGATGATGAGCTGCAATGCCCCCCCCGTCCGCAGCGCAATCCCTCGTGCGCCAGCTCCCCACCTCTGGCAGCACCGCCCTGCCTCCCTGCGCACACTCCCCGCCCTCGCCCCCTCCACCCACCCACCGATAGCGAAAGGCAATGCGGAACAGCACTCGCGTCAGGGTGGCAAAGCTCAGCGCGGTGGTGGTGAGGCTTAGCAGGGGCAGCACGCTCGCCAGCTGGGCATGCCCCTCCCCCTCCCAGGCGCCGCCTTGGTCATCGCCGTCGCCGTCGCCGTCTGCTGCTGCCTCTGCCATCACCGCAGTGAACTCATTCCGGAGGTCAATCGCCAGCTGTCGCCTGCGGGGGGAGGACACAGGAGCGGCAGGGTGACATGGGAGCGGCGGGGGCGGGAAGGGAAGGCAGACAGTGGTACGGCGGGTGTGCTGCGCACTCACTTGTCCGTTCCCGGCCTCAACAGGTCGAGCGCCTGCATGTCTGCAACAAGCTTCTCCCACTCGCCCACGCCGAGGTGCACCAGCGCAGACTGCACCACAAGAAGGGGCGGCAGCAGGAGGGGGGGAGGAGGGGTTGCACGCGTGCAGGGGAGGGACGCACCAGGTGAGCGAGCGGCCAGAGTCTGCACCTGCCCAGCCCAAGGACTGAGCACCAGCGCAGGCCGAGGGCGGATTGCGGAGGCAAGCCGGCGTGCGGAGTGAGCCAGCCGAAGCAGCATGACTGCTACCGCTGCAGCCCCGCATGCCGCCGCACGCCCACAAATGCCCCAGCTCCCTGCGACCAGCCGGCAGCTGCTGCTCTCGCCATCATCGCCTGCCGGCGCTCACCGTGTGACCTTTGAATCCCAACCCTGTTTGCTGGCACTTGCACAAGCTGTGCGTCTCACAACGCCCTAGCGCGCGACCTACCATCATCGCCTGACGGTGCTCTGGCGTGACGCGCACCACCAGCCCGAAATCAAGGTAACACAGCTTGCCGTCGTCCTGGAACAATTGGGTGGCACGTCAAGAGGCGGGCAACATTAAGAGTCGGCTGCATGCCCGGCGTCAAGACGGCAGCAGAAGCGGAAGCGTGGCGGCGGCAGGGCGACGGCAGGGCTGCAGCGATAGCGGCGGCAGCGGCAGCGGCACGGCGGCAGCGACGATGGCGGCAGCGGCAGCGGCAGCGCAGGCCCTGCCCCCCACCCCCTTCTCACCTTGCGTAGCAGCAGGTTGCCGCTGTGTGGGTCCCCGTGCATCACTCCAGTCACGAGCAGCTGCGCCAGCGAGCACTGCACCCCCATCCGCACCAGGCTCAGCACCCGGCGACGGGCCGCCCTACAGCAGGGGGCGGGGACGGTGGGCGCGCTCGAGGGGGCGCGCTGAATGGCGGCCAGCGCGATAGCTGGTCGACTGCACCACCCTTTGTCCAGGCGTCGTGGCGCCAGCGACGCAGGCTGGCACGTGCCGTGAACACGTATGCTTGTTACTGGCGGCTCCTGCCTTCCCTGCTCTGCTGTGTAATCAACACACACAAGCTTACTTGCGTGCATCTATCGCCTCGCTGCCCGCCGACTCGGCCAGCTCTTGCTCAGCTGCCGCCAGGAGCTGAGTGGGGCTGCGGCCGTCCACCCACTCCGACACAAGCACGTGCCGCGTGGTGTAGCGCCACATCGTGCCGGGGACTGGGAGGGGGACGAGGGGGGGCAGGGGTGGGCCCCAGCGGGTGGGCGCGGCGGGATGGGCGGCGGGTGCGTGCGGCAGGTGGAGGAAGGGCAGGCCGGGGCCTGTGCCGGGGGCTGCGCGCCATGGGCATGAGGCTGGGTTGCAGCAGGCACAGCGTGTCGGGGGCTGGCCAAGGCGGCTCCACACCGGAGGGCGGCAGGCAGCAATCCGGCCGCTCCGAGGCCCCACCCCACCCCACCTCCCCTGCCACTCTCCGCCGCCTCCCTTGTGCGCAACCCACCCTTCCCCTGACCCACCCGCTATGAAGGGCATGTAGGCGTGCGCGCGTCGAAACTCTGCCGCGTTGGAGGCCTCCACCCGGAAGTCCAGCTCCTCGTACAGGCTGCGCCCCGCCTCGTCAGCCAGCACCCTGCACGGTTGTGCGCATGAGGGGGGGAGGTGAGTTGCTGCCGCTGCGTGACATATCACACAGGCTGTGCCCCGCCTCACAGCCGGCACCCTGCACGGTTGGGCAAGCGAGGGAGGAGGGAGGGGGGGAAGGACGGGGAAAGAGGCCGGGGCCAGGGCCAGGGGGGTCGCTGCCCCACTGCGCCGCCACATGCGAACGCGCACACATCCGTGCGCCCCCCCTCTGCACCTGCGGTGCCTCCGTTGTGCCCCTCCCGTGACCCCCCTCCCCCTGCACCCACCGCAAGTCTCGGGAAATGCCTGCTGCACGCTGCGCCACGCCAATCGTCTGACCACAGCGGGCGGGGCGGCGGGTGGAGTGAGAAACCGTGCCACGGCGGCGGTGGCAGGCAGGCAGGCACGTGCAGGAAGTGAGCTGGTTTTTCCACTGTTGACACCTGCCACCCCCCTCGCAGGACACTGCACCCACGCCATGCTGTGCTGCCCACGCCATCCACACTGCACGTGGCAGCCCCACGTGCAGCACACGCAGCGTGCGCAGCGCACCTGTCGCAGCAGGTACACATCGAGCGCGATCGTGTCCTCCACCCCCGGCCGCTGCACCTTGACCGCCACCTGCTGCCCGTCGGCCGCCAGGGTGGCACGGTACACCTGAAGGAGGATGGGCGGCAGGCAGGCAAGAGCGAGGGCAGGGCAGCCTGAAGGACGGCCTGAACCAATATGAATGCGTGCCGCCCATCAGCCGCCAGGGTGGCCGGGGTGGCACGACGCACCCACGTATGCGAAATGATTATATGTAGTGGGTAGAGGGAGGGTGTGCTGGTCGAGGGCAAGGAAAGCGGCCGAGAGCATGCAGCAGCGCCAGGCGCACAGCGGCACGCACACGCACCCTGCCACGACTGTCGACGTGGCAGGGTGCGCGACTGTGCCCACCACCCTCACTAATACGCCGCCCTAGCGCCTTGCATGCCGTAACTGCCTCCCTCCTGCGCATACCTGCCCTAGCGACGCGGAAGCGATGGGCTGCGGCGTGATTTCCGAAAACACTTGGCCCAGTGGCGCGCCCAGCTCGCTCTCAATGATCTGCACGGCAGGGGGGCGGGAGGGGACAGACGGGGGGCAGTGGTGCGTGCAGGCGACGCGACACCGAAGGGGCTTCTCCTATCGACGGAAAGAGGGCACGTGCGTCTCCTGTGTGAGCGCGGCACCACCGACATCCAGAGCCTAATCTGCCGGCCGGCGCCGCAACAAAGAGAGCGACCTCCAGCCACTTTCCTCCCCGCCCACCTGGAAAGCCACCTCCGTGTCGAAGGGGGCCACGTTGTCCTGCAGTTCCGCCAGCACCGCTGCGTACGCCTCTCCTATCAAGTCGGGCCGCATGCTGCCCAACGCACAGGAGGAACCGGGGGGAGGCGACGGCGGTGACAAGAGGGACGCCTGCGCACCCACGCATGCTAGGTGCGTCGCGAGGTGCCCAGGTGGAGCGACAGGGCTGGCCGGCAGGGCGGGGGGACCCCTGCTCCGCCAGCCCCCCCCCCCCTCCACCCCCCACCCCCCCACCACCACCCCCACCCCCACCACCACCCCCACCACCACCCATACACCAGCACCACCAACAACGCTTGATGCCACAACGCGCGCCTGCACCGCCGCAAGCAGCCGCACGCACCTCAGCGTCTGCGCCAGCTTCACAAATGTGGGGCCCAGCTTGACGGCCAGCCCCTGCAGCACCAGCGCGGGCGCGTCCGCCTGCGATTGGGGGGTGCAACGTTCCAGTCGACGGTACGACGCGGCAGCGTGCAAGCTGGCGGGGACAGGGAGAAGTGTGCAGCCCCTGCAACACCAGCGCGGGAGCGTCGGGCAAGGGCGAGAAGCCTCGGCGCAGGTGTGCGCTGTCGCGGCCTGACGTAGAGAGACCCGACGCGCACTTCAAGTGCCCCCCCCGCTGCTGGCGCCTGCTCCGCTCCCCTGCCCGCAGCCTGCAGTGCTAGCCAGGCGTGCACTGCACCACACGGCTGACGCTCACCCCCGCCGGCCGCTTGACGCCAAGGATCGCAGAGTCGACCCGCGCCGACACCAGCGCCGCCGCCCAGCGCATCAGGTAGGACCCAACCTGGGCCACACGCCGCGCCACCAGCATCGGCCGTCCTCTGAAGTAAGCCTCAGAGGCTGCGGCATCATACGCCTTGGGCGGGGCCTGCTGCGCCGCCCGCCGAGCTGCGCCGCCGGGGGTCGGCGCCAGCCGGGGCCGCCGCGCCGCCGCGTCGGCCGCCGGCGGCAGAGGCACGCCCGCGCCATTCGTTGCTGCGGCTGCCTGTACTGCTGCTGCTGGCGCTGCTGGTGGTGGTTGCACTGCCGCTGCTGCTGCGCCCTCCTGCGCTCGCTGAAACTCTGCCGGTGCCGCCGGTGCCGCCGCCGCCGCCTCCTCGCCGGCCTGCGGGCAGGGAAACGCACCGGCGTAAATGTGCGTGCTCTAAAGGTTCATGAGCGATCGGAAGAGCGTGCAGGTGGTCCGCGGTGCGGACAGAGCTGCGAGCTGGAGGGGCGCTCAGCAAAAGCTTGCCTGGCGCGCTTGGGGACGGCGTCGCGGTCCCCAGGAATTTCTGCGAGCGGTCAAACGCTGCTGGGGCTGCGTTCTGGTTGAACGAAGCCCGGTGGCGCCAGGCCGGCCAACTGCGCTGTGCCGCCACGGCAGGCCCTCCATAGCCCTCCCCGCAAGCTTGCGATCGCTTGGAAGCTGAGCACAGCGTGGGTGTACGGTGCAAAGGCGAGCCAGCGGCGCAAGATGAGGAGGTCAGCCGGCGGCGCCAGCGCACTCAGGCTGCCGCATGCCGCATGCCGAGAGGTGGAAGGGTGTGGTTACAAGACGGGCAGCAGGCCCCGAGTTCAGCATATATACAGGTGCAGAGAGAGGCACACAAAAATGCAGTGCAGGAGGAAAAAAAATGGGAAGAGGAGCAAGGGGGCACGGGAGTCGGCGACGGCGGGGCAAGTTCGTTTCGAGGGGGGTGCGGTATTCAAGCACATTCCAGCGTGAGCGTGAGTAGGGCGAGCGGGCAACAACAAGGGGCAGGCAAGTTGGGCGGAGATCGGGGCAGCTGGTGCGGTGGCGCAGCAGCAAGCGGGGCTTGCCGCCAACCAGCCTGCTGCTCACACGCATGCAGAAGCACGATGCCGATCTCTTGCGCTTTCAGTCGGCCTGGTTGGCCAACACCACGCGCACGACAGACGGCATGACGTGGCGCGTGTTGGCCAGCGCCGGGCAGCGGATGAACAGCTCGGCTGCATCTGCGGCGGTCCTCCCGCAGCGGTCGTCCATCAACTCTCCCAGCAGCACCTGCGGGGAGGGAGCAGGGGCAGGCAGGCATTGAGCAACCGAGGGACGCCGCCTCGAGGCTGAGGGACGGGGTACGGCCGCAGCGCTCGCCCACAAGTCTGCCTGGCAGCGCCGGAAAGCAGGGAGCGGCGGCGGGCGAGCGACAGGCACATGCCCGTGCGAGGGCGGGCGGAGGGAGGCGAGGGAAGCAGGCAGGCGGTGCACGTGCCTGCTGGCGCACGCCCCCCCCCTCGCACCCACCTCTGCGCGCTCCTCGGCAGGGAAGGAGAAGAGGGCGGGGCAGTGCTGCAGCATGCGCCCCACCTTGGGGACCTGCAGGCCCAGGCTCTGAGGGCAGGAGGGGGGGGGGAGGGGGGGCGAGGGGGGCGCAGCAACCTGGGGATGCAGAAGGGGCGAGGGGCGGCAGGGCGGGGAAGGCAGGGAGGGAGGAGATGGCAGGGCAAGGATGGCCCCAGCCCCTGCAGCGACAGGTGGGGATGCGTGGACGTGCGGGAAGGAGGGGGGCCGGGCGCGACTGTGCAGCTGGCCGCCTTGCCGCCAGCGGGTCGCCTCTCCGGACGTCCAAGAAGTGAGCGTGTCATGCTTTCGATTGTCCATGCATCCAATTGTTCAATCGTCCACTCACTAGCTCGCTCACTCATCCATCCATCCGTGCAGCCCAATCACCTGAAGGTACCGGCCCACTGCCGGCGCATGCTCCAGCAGGGCATGCTGCCGCTCCACGGCCAGCTTCAGCACAGCTGCCTCAAACGACTTGCTGTCCTCCACGCCCTGCGCAGCACCCAGCTCCTGAAGGCAGCAGCAGGCAGCGCTAGCGGCGACGGCGGTCGACAGGGGTGTTGAAGGCAGCAGCTACAGCAGGCACAGAGGCAGCTGTCGCCCCCACCCCGCCCCACGACGGCTCAACTCGCCCCAAACAGCGTTTTGGGCAACAGTTACCTGCAGGCGGGCCGCAGGCGGGCCCTCCTGGCGGGCATGTGCCGACGGCGCTGCCGCTGGCCGGCGCGACGCCGCCGGCATCGACCCAGCCTCGCACACTTTGTACGTGGCGGCATCATAGGGCCGGTGGGAGTCGGCGTAGGCATGATGAGGGTGCGTCGCGTCCTGACGGGGGTGGAGCACAGAGCACAAAGGAAGGAATGATGGAAGGGAGGAGAGGGAGGGCAAAGGGAGGCCGTAGTCGCAAGGGAGGAGCGTGAGCGAGGAGCGGCGCAGGAGTGGCCGCCAGAGTACTCTGACGACCCTCTTCTCGCCTGCCTGCACACTTGCACGCCCCGCCCTGCTGTCCGCCAAGCAGCAACGCAGCAGCGCACCTGCGTCAGGCTGCGCCACGGTGCCCACGTTGCGCCCACTGCCGCCGCCGCGGCGCCGCCGCCACCGCCGGTACTCCCCATGGCAGCACCCGGCCCGCGGCGGAGCGCAGCGAGTGCCCAGCCCTCGGAAACCGCCGCCAGCGCGTTGCCGGCCGCAAGCGCTGAGCGCGCAAGCACCGGGAGGCCTCGCATATTACTGTCGCCCTCGACCGCCCCTACTGCCTTATAATGGGTGTGCAAGGTAGACGATGTTAAAGGAGCGCACGTTCGAAACGGGGGCCGTGGCCCGCGTGACCTGCATTTGCTGCGCTCCTCGGGCGCTTGTGCTGCGCTCCTCGGGCGCTTGCAATGCCCCTCTGCCCACTTGCACGTTTACAGGGGGTGCACCGAGACACCAGCAGCCTTACGCACCGAGCGAGGTGGGCCGGCCGGCGCAGCTGCAGCTGCGGCGCCTATGTCTGGGTCGGCGCCGTCCAGGGTGCGCCATCAAAAAGCAAAGTGGTCGCTCCGCACCCACTTGCATGATGCATGCTGCACGCTGTCGATCAGGCAATGAACGGGATCAGTCATAGACCCGACAGGAGAGGCTTGGTGCAGTTTGGGCCCCAGGTCGTGCGTGCAACCATGTGCACCTGTGGCCTTGTGCACCGGGTACCCTTGTGGACGCTCCGAGCTCCTAGTCAATCAATGTCTGTCCGCCTGCAAGCCCGACCAGCGGCCACATCCATCTTAGCAGCCTCTGCACATGCAAGATCGCCAGCTGGAATGGTTGACACTCCCCAGCCTGCCTTACAGCATGACCAGTCTGCGGTGGCCGCGGTTGGTCGCTGGCTGTTGGTGTCGTGTCGGTGCCCCCTCTCGTGACAACAAGGCGTGTGCATTTCACGGCGTTGCAAGGCCATCATCAGCCATCCGCAGCCATGCTCAGCTGTACAAGCTCCCAGTTTTCAGAGGTTGATCAGCGAATTCGCCCCCATGCCACCGCTACTCTGACGGGACTACTAGTGGGGGGGGGGACTACGGGTACTTCCAAGGCCCCTAGCCTGCAGGGGACTAGGGGTGGGCATTAGGGTACCCCAGCTAGGGGTGGTCTAGGGCCCGACTAGGGGCGGCTAGGGGTCGTTAGGGGTAGACGAGGCCTGCATGATAGGC
Organism: Micractinium conductrix; assembly: GCA_002245815.2. NCBI lineage: Eukaryota > Viridiplantae > Chlorophyta > Trebouxiophyceae > Chlorellales > Chlorellaceae > Micractinium > Micractinium conductrix. The sequence goes on from LHPF02000073.1 coordinate 23,988, forward strand.
TGGCCTCGTGTGCACCGCATGCCAGCCGGCGCCGGCGCTCTCACCTGCTCCCCTGCAGAACACCGCGGGGAACAGCCCGGCGGCGCACCCCCAGCCAGCGGCAGCCCTGGCCTGTCCTTCCTACCCCATCCCAATGCATACAATTGTACACATGTGCTGATGAGGCGCCAACCTGTGCCCCACGAGTGCGTCCCTGCTCGACTTTGTCCCACTCCCTTCGTGCTGTCCCCCAATGGCCGACCGCGTGCTGCTTCCCGTCAGTGCAAACGAACCTGCCTGCAAGCCAGTCCGACCTCCTCCGTGCCTTTGTCGTGCGTCTGCACCAGCAGCATCGGTTGATCGCCTAGCATTAAACAGAACTGTTCAGTTTTGATACGCCTAGATGGGGGGGAGGTGCAGATGCCTGCAGTGTTATGGTGCGCACCGGTAACGAGCGGCCATACACCCAAACCGCTGGCCTCGCGTTGCCCGGCACCCTCAACATGGCACAGTGGTCGTGACAGGCTGGCCAGATTGGTCGAAAGAGCAGCCATCGTGTCTGATGCGGGTGCTGCGGCGGCTCAGCAGCAGCAGCCGGCTTGAGCTTGTGCGCAGCTCTGATGGCGCATGTCCTGCAGCGGTCGCCAGCGGCGGCGGTGGCGCCGGCGGCGATGCAGGACGCTCCCCATGGGCTTCTGCGCGAATGCCCAGCTCACTTGGCCTGGCTTTGCGAGCGTGTGAGCGCCCGGGGGGTGAGCCCGGCCCGGCCCTGGACTGTGCTCTCCTGCGAAATGGCGCGACTTGCCGCCTTCAACCTGCTTCTGTACCTGCTTCTGTCCCTTGCGGCCGTTCAGTCCCGCGTAGGAAGCGGTGTAGAGGTGCGCTGGCCCTACTTCTCCTGCTCTTGCACCGCTGTGTTGCCTTCGCCCTTGTCTCCCGAGCCACCCCCCGTCGTGCGTTCAACACGTACACTATCCTGCTGCAGGCGCTTGTCCTACGGCCGCCGCACGCGCCGCCGCCGCCGCCCACCGCTCTCCTGCCGAAGCCAGCAGGCAGCTGGGCCCAGGGAGGCAGCACCAACGTGGTCTTTATTTACGCCTCGCTGCTAAAGGATGGCCGCGTACTTGGGTGGAGCAACGGTGAGCTTGGGCCGGGCCAGGAGCGCAGAGCTGTATTCAGCGGGAAGTGAGGCGGCGAAAGGTGGCACGTCTACAGTCGGCAGTCCAGTGCGCGGCGTCGCTCATGCCTGCCAGCCGTAGGTCCGCTGAGACGCTCTGCATGGGCATTGTGCCTTTCTCCCGTCCCTGGACCCGCGCTCCCCCCGTGCCTCAGCAACCCCAACGCAGCGTCAACACGTGCAGACGGCTTAAACATTCGTGCGCGACCGGTGTGCGGCACACATTTCAGCACAGTTGAAACAAGCCGCTCGCTCCGCCCCTCTGCAGGCTACGACGCCGAGCAGTTTGGGGGCGCGGGCGACGTGTGGGGCACAGCCGCGTACTGGGCCCCGGGCAACAGCTCCAAGCGGGTGCTGCCCGGCTGCGGCATGCACGGCCGGCTGCCGGGCAGCGACAAGTGCGCCTCGTCGTTTTGCTCAGGTGACCTGGGCTGCCTGCTGCCTGTGCGGATGTGCGCGAGGGCGTGAAGTGGTGTGCAGGCAGGAAGGCAGTGCTGGCGTGCAGACTAGCGTAGCCCCACGGCGGCATGCGCGGCGGGCTGCTGGGGAGCAGCAGGCGCACATCTGCGGTCTGCCCTCTCGGGTGCTCTTGTGCCTTGGCGCGTGTTGGCGAGCCGGTGGGCAGCCCAGGCAGCACGGCTTGCGCATCGCCTGCGTAACTTGCTTCGCTTCGTCCGCCTCTGCCGTCAAGCAAGCCAGCCTGCCAACTTCTGCCGCTGCATGCAGGCACCGTGTCCACTGCCACCAACGAGCTGCTCATTTTTGGGGGGCACCGCGGCGACGGGCTGGGCACGCTGAAGCGTTACAACCATGCCAAGCGCAGCATTGAGACCGTAGCCATGCAGTCGCACCGCTGGTGAGCCGCAGCAGCACCTTTGCCCTCTGCTTGCGCTTGGCAGCTGCTGCAGGCTCACAGCTCCCAGGGTGGTGCTTGCAGCGTGCGTGCTGGGTCCGTGCAGGTATATGCTTGGCTATGGATCACAAACAGGTGTGTAAGACACAGCAGCAGCCGTCCTGGCGCCGGGCATTCCCACCGCCTGCCAGCCCCCACTCCCTGGAGTCCCCCCCCCGCGCGGGGTGGGAAACCCTAATGCCCTGCTGCCCGTTGCATTGCTCTCCTGCGCAGGTACCCTGGTGCGGTCACGCTGCCCGACGGACGCGCCATGGTTGTGGGAGGCGTGACGGCGACCAGCGCTGCAATCTACGGCGCCAACCCAAGGTACAACAACCCAACTTACAACATATATGACCCCGACACGAGGTATGTGCAGGCAGCAGGCTGCAATCGCGGGCGTGCAGAGTGTGGGCTGCTGGCTGCGCAGCATGTCTGCCCTGCCATGCGCAGAGCCGCCGCCGCCGCCTGCGGCTCTGCCCCTCCCTGCTACCCTCCCTTGGCCCCTACGACGCCACCCTCCCCGCCCCAAGCTCAGGACGTTTGGAGGGGATCAGCAAGACATGAGCGAGCAGCTGCTGCACACTTTCCCCGTCTCAAGCTACCCTGTTGTGACGGTACTGCCCACCGGAAAATTGGCTGTGCTCTCGGGCAACACAACGGTGCGTCCTCGCTGCTGCGCTGCATGCAGCCTGGCTGCAGGGCAGGGGGGGTGCGATGTGCAATCAGCTGCTGCCGCTGCTGCTGCCGCTGCCGCTGCTGCTGCCAGCCAGCGGCCCTTCAGCTGACGGCGCGGTACTGTTCTGCCGCTGCTGTGCAGTACCTTTACAAGAAGTGCGGGCATTGGCGGTACTGCAAGGACGGGCGGCTGCCCGACCGGCCGCACCCCCCTTGGTCTTCCCCACAGACTGGTGGGTGAGGGGGAGACGGGTCGGCCGCTGTGTGTGGTTGGGGAGGGGGGCCAGGCAGGAGGGGAGGCGCGGCTGCCCCCTGAGGGCCGCCTGCAGCCCTTTGGTCCATGCCTAGAACTGGCAGGGGCAGAGGGGGCTGCACCGCTGTGCGTTTGTTTGGCAGCATGCTGGCGTGGCAGCGCTGCTGCTGTCCTGTAGCGAAGCTTCATGGTCGGCTGGCCTGCTCGAATCCATGCCCATACACAAGCGCGCCTGAGCCTCAGCAGCGCTGCTTGAAGCCACCGGCCCTCATCACCCCTGTCGCTCATTGTCCGCCACCTCCCCCGGTGCAGGCACCGGCACCCCGCTCCGCTGCACATGTACCCTACACCAAACTTGAGCTGTTGCATGCCGCAGGAACCTTCCTTCTGCCTTCACTTCTCGCCTCCACTGGTCCTGGCTGCACGGACCTGCCCCCCTGCTGCAGGCACCGGCCTGCCGCTGCCCATGTACCCGCCTTACAACAAGCTTGAATTGCTGGCCGCGGGGGGCACCTCCGTCGACTACGCCCGCACCTACTCGACAAGCGCATCGGACAAGGCGCACCTTATTGAGGCGAGCGGGAGGTCGGGGGCGGGCTGGCACGGCGGGGTGCTGTGCACTCTCGTCTGCCACCACCCATACACAGAAGGGGGCAGGACCGGCCACCTCCACTCCCCCCCCCCCTGGAAGTTGACAGAACGTCAGCATGCCGCGTGTTGCCCCCCCGCCCCGCAGCTCACCGCCGGAAAGAATGCTGCATGGAGGGACGTGGGTCCAATGCCCTTCCCCCGAGTGATGGGCGACGGAGTGATTATGTGCGACGGAACAATCATGCTCACCAACGGAGCGCAGGCGGGCCTGGCGGTGAGCGCAACATGCGGCGCGCTGCCCCCGTGCACGCCTGCCTGCCTGCCTGCCGTTCATCTGTGTGCGCCTGTGTGGGCATGCACGCGTGCATGTGTGCATGGCCGCCTGAGGACGCCGAGCAGTGCGGAGCTTGGTTTGGGCCCTGTTGGAGGCCGTGGCACCGCTGCACGCCTCGACGCAGCACGTCCCTGCCTGGCCGCCCCCCCCCCCCTCAACCACTCCGTCGCTTTGCCGCCTGCCTGCCTGCCTGGGTCTGCAGGGCTGGTGCCAGCGCGCCTACAACTACACCTTCACCGACGGTCGCCCGCCCTTCCAGTGCAAGTCCTTTTGCACGTGCGGCAGGAGGTTCAACTACGAGCCGTCGCTCTTCGACCCGGTCACACGTACGTACGCTGGGCCCTTGTGGGGTGCTGCCCGCCCGCCCGCCCGCTGTCCACAGCAACGGTTCTTGGGAAGGGCATGGAGGTTGAACGAGAAGGGCATGGCTGCCCGCACTCGGCCTGCCCGCACCCGGCCTGCTGTCTGCACGTCGCCTTTGCTGCCTCTGTCGCCTTTGGGTCGCCATGCACGCGCGTGCCAACCCTGCGGTGCCCCGCGTGCGCTCCCGCCACACTGACAGGCACATGGTCGAAGGCAGGCAGCGTTGCTCCCATGAAGCGCCCCCGCCTCTACCACTCCTCCGCCATCCTGCTGCCCAGCTGCCAGGTGGGACGGGGCGGTGCAAGGGCGGGAAGCTTATGCCCACACGCTGCCTGTGCGCTTGTTGCGTCCCAGCGCACAGCATGCTTCCTGGGCCAGCTGGGTGAGTCCCCCCTTGGTGTATTGCTTCGTTGCTGTATTGTACTGCAGGTCATGACTGGTGGTTCTGACGTCACAGCTGACAACACAGCAGAGATCTTCACGTGAGGTGGCGGCCTGACTGCATCGTTGCCAGCGCGGTGCAACGTGTCGAGGGTGTTGGCCCACCTGCCCGCCTGCCCTGTCACCGCCCCACCCCACCCCACCCCATCACGCAGCCCCCCTTACTTTGACAAGGGGCCCCAGCCGAAAATCAGGGGCTGCCCCGACAGCCTGCGGCACGGCGCCCAGTTCTGGGTGTCCTACATGTCCGAAGACCCCGTCACTAAAGCGTTGTTGATCCGCGCCGGCACTTTCACCCACTCCACGCTTTTTGGTAGGTGTCGCAGGGCAGCGGGAGGTTGGCGCGTCGCACCACGGCCGGCGCCGCCACCGCCGCCCTCCGCCGCCGCCGCTGCCAGCCCTCGTTGCTCCTTTGGTCCTCCACCCGTCGTCCTCCTGCTCCCCCTGCAATGCGGCTGCAGACGCCCGTTCCTTGTGGCTGCGCATAGCTGGCAACGACAGGGCAAGAGGAAGAATCAAGCTGAAGCTTCCTATCAGCAGAGCCGTGATGCCACCCGGCATGTGCGTTGGGTTGGGTCGGGTGGAGTCGAGGTGGCGAGCAGGCACATGGAGGGTGGCTTGTTGTTGGCTTGTTGGAAGGTGGCTTGTGGGCAAGTGTGCGGCCAGCCTCTGCAGGCCTGCTGCGCGTCCGCATGTGCTGACGCTGTCGCGCGCACGCCCCTCCCCTGCCCTACCCGCAGGTACATGCTGACCCTCAACACCGCCAAGGGCGTGCCCAGCGCTGCCAGGATCATCTCCATCTGCGCCCGCTGCTGAGCCTGGTGAACCGCTGGCTGCCGAGCCTTCCGAGGTGCCCAGCTGAAAGCATTGGCAACACAGCAAGGCTTGCCCGCCGACCGTCGTGCAGGCTGCCCCCGGCTGCAGCATGCATACGCGCGGGCCCCCCTCAAGCTAAGCCCCCGCGAGGCTGCTCTCACACATGCCAGCGGCTGCCGCACGAGCTGACTGATGCGGAGAGGCTGGCTGCCCTCCCGCCGTAGAACCGACGCAAACACCCACATCACTGAAAATGTGCCGCCCTATCCCCACTCTTTTCCGTAGCATGTGCAGCCCTGTCATACACTTACTCCCCATGCATTGCCTAAAGCCCCCGCCGCCGCCCCCCCCCCCCCCCTGCCCCCCCGCCCCCCCATGAGGGGAACCTCCAATCTGTTCACACTGCAGCATTGATTTGTTTCCCTCTTTTTCCCCCGGAGTACACGTTGCTGTGTGTGGCGTGCGGTCTTTCTGCCGTGACGTGCCGCCCCCGAGAGTCCCTTTGCGCCTGGGCCCATTGCCACAAGGACCACCTCTCCTCGCCTTCTTTTCATTTGAGCCCACCCCTCTCCTCATGCGTTTTTGCACTGTCAATTTAACATTCACAACGGCACCATTACCACACCTCACACCACCATCCCCACCTGATTAGCTTCCATCCCCACCTTCCCTCCCCGCTCGCCCTGGGCTGCCCTGGGCATCCGTGTCGACAGGCTTCCTGTGGTTGGACAGGTGTAAAGCAGTATGAAGGAAAAGGAAAGGAAGGGTCGCTGGCCAGGACCTGCAGAGAGGAGAGGGTGCCCCAGCCTGGCAGCTCGCTGCGTCCGCATTACACACAGGCAGCTGCCCGGTGCGGCAAGAGGGGCAGGGCACAGGGCTGGGCCGGGTGGGGCATGGCTGCCGCTCAGCGGGCCACCCACGCTGAGGTCGCCCCCCTCCGTCCGTGCATTTCTTCCGTCGGTCGGTCACATTACAAAGACTGCCAAGCCGTCGGCGGCAGGGTGCTGGCTGTGCATTTCTGTAGGCTGGCCGTGTGTTCAGCGCGCCGGCTATGTGCGGCTGTGCGGTCAGTAGGCTCCCACCGGGCGGAAGCCTCCCACCAGCGGCTGCAGCGCCCCCTGCAACGCTTCGAACTGGGCGGCAAGTCGCTCGGCGGCCGTGGAGGGCAGCAGGCGGCGCGTCTCGGCCGCGTACGCCTCGCAGGCGGCGGCCAGCAGGCCCGCCTCGCGGCGGCCGCCGCGGTGGCCGCCAAAGGCGCCGGGCGGGCGGTCGAGCAGCTTATCCTGTTGGCGGCGGGGGGAGGGAGGGAGGGCGGGAGCAGGGGAGTGCTTGAGCCAAGCGCGAGCAAACAATGCGTGCCGGGGTCGTGCCACGTCTCATGCGCCTGCTCTGCGTGCGATACTCGCGCCTGCTGCACCTGCTGCGCCTGCCTTGCGGGCTCCCCTGTGCCGGCCCTCCGGCCCGCTACACCCGCCGCACCTTTGCGGCAGCGATGACAGCAGCCAGAGAGCGCAGCAGGCGGAGGCGCAGCGAGGGCGCGTGCAGCGCGTCGCCAGCCTCGTCGCCGCCGCGCACGCTGCCGGGGGGAACGAGCAGCAGGAAAGGAGGGTCGCGCGGTCAGCCAGTGCGAAATGCGCGGTATGCCTCCACAGGCTTGGAACGTCCGTGCCCTCTTCGAGCCGATGCTGCACAGCACCGCACACCAGCACAGCACATTTCTGTGCAGGGGCACGCGCCTCCACGAGCCCAGCATGCACCGCCCTACCACTGCACAATGCATCCTTTGAAGACTGGTTTCCCCTCCCTGGGCCCCCCACCCTAGCCCCTACCCAGCCCCTACAGCCCCTACCTTAGCAGTGCTTCGTACACACGCACAACCGCGTCATACGATCCCTTGCAGGCAACCACCTGGGCGGGGGGACAAGGGGGCAGCAGCAGAGGGGGCAGCGGGGGTTGGGCGCCGGCCAGTGATCAGACCCTGCAGCTGCACTGGGCGGCCGAGGGCAGGCCCGGCCCCACCCCAGGCATTCCCCAATTCATTCCTCACCATGGCCTGCAGCAGGCGGTCACTGCCCTGCTCAACCTCGGTCTGCTCCGGCCAGGCGCCCGCGCCCGCCTGCTCCAGCCGCATCAGCACGTGCGCTGCAGGCCGGGTGCGAAACGCATGCTGTGGTCAGCACGAGACGGGGCGCGGCGCCCTGGGGGCGCCCATTCCCGGTGGCAGCCAGCGCTTTCCTTCTTTTCAAACATTCCCGCGGCACCTTTCAAGTGCAGCAGCACTGTCCAACTGAACACCCAAAACAACTGCCTGCCAGCACCAGCTCCAACACCAAGCGCACCTGCGGGGAAGCTGTCTTCGTTGGGGTAGAACTGCACCCCCAGAGACTCCACGCAGCGGCAGCAGGCGTCTAGCGCCGCCGCCGCTGCCGCGTCGTCGCCCGCGCCGGCGTCGCCTCCCGCATCCCACTGCTGCTGCCAGACCTGCACACAGGGGCGGGCAGGAGGTAGGGAGGGACCTGGTCAGCAGCAGCAGGCGGGGCGCGTCTCCACATCTCTCTATCTGGCTGCTGTTGCTGCTGCTGCTGCTGCCCCGCACGATAGATTTGGCAGAAGGCACTCAGGCCCGCAGCAGTCGCGCGACTACGCCAGCAGCGCGCCACAGCGCACGCGGCGCACCTCTTTGAGCGCCAGGTCCCACAGCTGCCGCACGTAGGGCCTGTCGCTAAAGTGCGCCAGGTGCACCATCTCTAGGCACAGCCGCCAGGCCTGCAGGCATGGGAGGAAGGGCGCGGCGCACACTGGACATGGTTGTTTGCCAGGAGGCAGGGAGGTGCGCGCAGAGAGAGGGCGGTGGGATACCTGCCCCTCACAGGCGCCACACGGATGCACGCAGGACGTACGTACGCGCGCACAGCACGCAGCGTGCAGCACCCCACAGTAAAGGAGCCACGCACCTGCGCAGGGATGGCGTAATCGTTGTACAACACTTCCAGCGGCTTGGGCGACGCGCGCAGCTCGCTGGCCGCCGCCTCGCCCGCCTCCCGTGCCGCCTCGTCCTCCGCTGCCGCGGCTGCAGCGCGCAGGCGGGGGGAGGGAGGCGTAAGCGTGAGGCGGCGCCTGCACATGAAGCGCATGTGTGCGCACGCTGCGACACAAACGCCTGCACTGGGACAACCCGTTGCCTGCCATCTGCGCCCGTGCCGCGATGACCTCGGCAGCGGAGCGCGTCCGCCAGACGCTGCTCTGGCAGCACGCGCGCTGCCCTTCCAGCCCCCCGCCGACCGCATGCTCACCCGCTGCCGCCAGGGTCTGCGCCAGGCGCTGCTGCAGCAGCATGATGCGGGCCTTGCTCTCCAGCCGGTCCAACAGCTCGGCGTCGCCAAAGGACTTGGCCTGCACGGGCGGCAGGCGGCGGGAGGACGAGTAGCGATAACCCAGGAGGAGGAAGGGTGGTGGCAGTGGGCGTAGGTAAGAGGCAGCTTGGTGGGTGGGAGGGCGTAGGTAAGAGGCAGCCTGGTTGTCCAGCCCTCTCAAAGCTGCTCGTCGCCCCACGAGTTGGCGTGCGGATGAGGCAGCAGCGTGCACGAAGCAGGCCACTGCGGATGTGCAGCAGGCAGGGCAGAGGCAGCGCCCTGAACTGTCCGCCCTCGCCCTCACGTGCGCATCATCCCCACCTAGCCAGCCCACCCAAAGTCGATCAAACGGTCGGTCGAACCCGAGCACCCACCTGCAGCACCGCCTGCTGGTAGTACTCTTCCCGCTGCTGAAGGCTGACCGCCTGCTCCCCGGGGCCACTGGCGCGGTCGGCGAGCAGCTCGTACACCTGTTGAAAGGCAGAGCAGGGCAGGAGGTCCAACGAAATGCATCATGCGCACACGATGAGGGGGCAGGAGGGAGGGGAGAGGAGGCGAGGCGCTGGCGCGGTCGGCGAGCAGCTCGTACGCGCAACCTGCCGGCGAAGCAGCACACTTACGGATGGCTCTCTGCAGCGTTGCCACGGTCCACCCGCTGCGCAACCAAGCCCCCCCCCCCCACCACCACACACACACACACACACCTGCGCTGCCTCAGCGTATCGGTGCCGGCTGATGTAGAAGCGGGCCAGCACTTCGGTGTGGGCCACCTGTGCATGTGAGGGTGGGTGGGGGTGGGGGTGGGGGTGGGTAAGGGTTAGGCAGGGCAAGGAGGGTGCAAGGCACTGGAGGCTCGGTACGTTTTGAGCGTGGCAGGGGGGCAGGGGGCCGGGCAAGGAGGGTGCAAGGTGGGCTTGAGGCTGGCTGGAGGGCAGCGTGCAGGTTGCCAACACACCGCCGGCTGCGCAACACGCATCGCCCCCCTGCACCGGACCGCCCGGCTGCCGCAAGGCGCGTCCCCTCGTGCTGCAGGTGTTCTTAGCACGCTGCCGGCTGCAACACACCGTCCTGTGCAACCCACCCATACCTGGCTGGCCGACAGTGGACCCACGCTGGCGCCAGGCGTGGCCCCCAGCAGGCCGCCGGCACGGATGAGGTAAGCCTCCAGGTGGGGTGTGTCCAGGGACAGCAGCTCCTTGATCGCGCTGTGCAGGCGGGGCAGGGGGAGCAGCAGACTGCGCGGTTGATTTGTGATCGTGAATGATTGATGATTGACTAGCAGGGGACGACGACGCGGTTGAAGGGCGTGAGGGGGCGTCCAAGACAGGTGGCCGGGGCCCCCGCTAGCACGGCAGCTCCTCGTCAACAGCCCCGCCCACTTGCTTTGCACCCATCGTTTCGGCCCCTTCCCACCTGCACTGCACCAGCGTCGCACAAGCACCTCGTCCCGACAGTCCTGCCCCTTCTTTTTGCACCAGTGTTATGACCTGCCCCTTCTTTTTGCACCAGTGTTATGACCTGCCCCTTCCCACCTGCACTGCACCAGCGTGGCGTAGAGGGAGGCGTGGAACCAGGGGTCTGGCGCGGCGGCGGCCGCCGCCAGCAGCTGCCGCCGGAACGCCGCCCGCTCCGTGTCGCTCAGGCTCTTGCCGAGGGACTCGAGCGCGGGGGTGGCAGCTGCGCACAGGGAGAGAGGGCAGGCAGGCCGGGGGGGGGGGCTGGGAACATGGGTGTGGGTGGAGATGGCGCGAGGGCACGCTCTGCCGCTCTGCGCTGGCAGCAGGCCTCTCCTCACGGCACGTACCTCTGCCCACCCGTGACCTGTCCCCAGCGTGGGCTGTTGTTGGCAGCACGCGCCCCTGTTGCAGCGAGCCACTGCCCGCACGACACTGGCACAGGATTACGCTGAACCCACCTGTCCGGTCGATGAGCAGACGCAGCACAGCCATGGGGTGCTGGTAGCACGCCTCCTCCCGCCGCTGCTGCGCCGCCTCCCCCTCTGGCCCGGGGGTGGCAGCCACGTCGTGAGGATCCAGCGCTGCCGCTTTCTGAAAAACAAAGTAATGAGGGCAACGACGGAGTGAGACGTGGTGTAGGCAGGACAGGCCTTGAGAGGAGGATCCAGCGCTGCAGCTTTCTGGAAGGCCAGGTGCAAGGGCGGGAACAGTGATGCAAGACATGTGGGCCGGCCGGTTGGAGGGCTTGTGATGCCGCTGGGCTGCATGAGAGGGGCAGGCAGGGAATGCCTGCAGGGCGCACCCCTGCCCACACCCCATGCCCAGCGTCCAGCCCAAACGCCTCCACCCAGACCCGTCCCACCCACTCCAACACACGCACGCACCCGCAGCGGCAGATCCACCAGCGCCTGCACCTCCCGCAGGTAGGCCAGTTGGGGGAGGACTTGTGCCAGGTCAACAGCCAGGGACACGCGCAGCATGAGGCTGACCGCCTCGCGGGTCAGGGCCTCGCGGTCCGCTGCACCGGGGAGCGGCAACGGGCGGAGAGGTGTGCAGGTGTGAGGGCAGGGAGGCCGCAGCGGAGGAACCAAGGGAGGGGCAGCGTCAGGCGCCCAACAGCGGCAAGGACCAAAGGGACACAAGGGACCAAAAGGGGAGGGCAAGGCAGCGTGGGCAAGCAGCGTTTGGGCGGGCAGAATGCAGGGCATGCGCGCTTTCCGATCGCCCACAGATCCCGACTTGTGACACGCAGGCGCGGCGCTGCCCACCGCTGCCGCCCCTTGTGCATGCTACACTGGCCCATGCAGCCCTGCCAGCCAACACAAGCAGCCCAAGTGCTGCCCACCGCACCTGCAGCTGCCGCCGCCTCTGCTCGCTGCAGCAGCCCCGAGGCCTGGTAATAAAGCTTGTCGTCCTCCTGAAAACAGAGAAATAAAGAGTGGGACGCTTGTGATTGTTGAGACAGGGCAGGGGCGGGTGAGGGAGGGAAGGAGGGCAGCAGCGAGGCAAGGGGACCCTGCCCGCGCGACCCAGAGATGCCAGCCCCGGCAGGCAGGCATTCGCCACCACTCGCCCCGCTTGCGGGTGTCAGGCTTCCCCGCCACAACCCGTACCTTGAAGTACGAGCCGCATCCCTGCTGCAGCGCCGCCGCCAAGTCTTCCGCCACGCCACCTGGTAGCACCAAACGAAGCCGGAAAAGAGGCTTGTTGACGAGAATGCAGGTAGCAGAAACAGCATGCAGGGAGGGCACCAGTGCAGAGCCAGCACTGCTGCTGCTGTGTTCATTCGAGGCATCCAGGGTCCAAGGCCTGATACAGGCAGCGGCAGTGGCAGCGGCAGTGGCGGCACCTGTGGCGCTGAGGTGCTCAGCCACCAACACAGAAATGAGCTGCGTGGCCAGGCCCTCGCCATCCTCGCCAGCCACCCACTCCCTGCAGCAGCAGCAGCAGCAGCAGCAGGAGGAAAAGGGCAGTCAGGGCCAGTTGTGGGGGAATGGCGGCAGCAGGAGAGGAGGCGGAAGGGCACGGCAGGTAGCGTGCGCGTGTGGTGGAGGCTTGCGGCGTGGCGCCGGCATGTCCTGCGTGCCTGCCACTGCCCCCACCCGCCCACTGCCCTGCCCCCCTGCCTGCTGCAGCTCTCCGCGCACAGCGCGCACCATCCCCCACCAGCGCCCACCTGAAGCGCAGCGCGCGCAGCTGCTGCCGGGCGCCGTCGTCCAGGCGGGCCGCCAGCCGCCCGATGTTGTGCTCTGACAGCACGCGCAGCAGGAAGCAGGCCTGGGCGGCGCGTGCCACCAGCGAGCGCACGTTTTCGGTGCTGCAGAAGCGAGAGGCAGGCAGGCAGGCAGGCAGGCACGTCGGAGGAGGTCGCATCGCAGCACCTTGGGGCAGCAGGAAGAGCATGCGTTGCCATGCAGGCGCCTGCCTTGGCTGCACCCGTCCGCCCTCCCTCCCTCCCATCCTCCTCCTCACCGCTTGAGCTCCGCCTGCTGCGCATCCTCCAGCCGCTGCCGCTTGGCCGCCGGCAGCGGCGGCGCGCCGTCTGCGCTGCCGCCCAGCGCGCCGGGGCGGCGGCCCCGCCGGCGGTGCAGGTAGTCTGCAAGGAAAGCATCCAGGGCCCGCAGCTTGTCCTCCAAAGCCTGCAGGACCGCGAGTCAAGTGGAGCGGCGCACCGGCTGTGTCACTTGACATCCCTGCTGGTTGACGTGCAGCCGCCAGCCAGAGGCGGCCAGCACAGCGCTGCGAAGCGACCGGCTTCGCCTCAGGCTGCACCGATCCGGGGTGACCCTGACCCGCCCAACCCCCCTCTCTCCGGCCGCATTCCTCCAGCCCCACCCCCCCAACCCTCTTCTACAGCCCCCACCACTCTAGCCCCCGTACCTGCAGCGCATCCAGCGACAGCTTGCTGCGCACCAGGCCCGGGGAGGAGCGCAACTGGACTACCACCTGCAGGCATGGGTGTGTGGTGTGTGTGGGTGTGGGTGTGGGTGGGGGGTGGGGGGGTGGGGGGTGGGTGTGGGTGTGGTGTGGTGGGGTGGGGTGTGGTGGGGTGTGGTGTGGTGGGGTGGGGTGGGGTGGGGTGGGGTGGGGTGAAGGCGCAACAGCTAAATCAACGGCACCAAGATGCAAGCCCCTGAGGCAGGCTGCAGGCCCCTGGGGCAACACCCCGGCGCTGGCTGGCACGGCTGCACCTGCCGGCGCTGCAGGCTGCCGCAGGCTACAACTGCCGCCACCGCTGCTGCTGCCGCGGCGCTGTATCGCTATCGCCACCTGCCACCCGCCGTACCCGCCGCACCCGCCGCTGCTGCCAGCGCATCATGCCGGTTCGACGCACCTGCTCGTCCCACACCGCCTGCAGCACGCGTGAGGCGTACAGGCAGAGGCCGTGGTGTGCCCCGCTCCATTCGGGCTCGGCCACAGGCACCACCACGCCCATATCAAAGCCTGCAGTTGGATTGGAAGAAGTAGAGGGTCAATAATATGAAACCGCCATTTGTTTTCAACACCACAAGGTCAGCAGTCAAACCACTAGGGGGGAGCGCTCGGCCCCGTGGCACCACACCCATACCGGAGTCGAAGCATGGGAGACGGAGGACGCACTTGCCGCTGCAGCGGGCCAGCACGCGCGGGCAGCGACGGCGCAGCCCCGGCTGCCCCCCCCCCCCCCTCCCCACCCCCCACCCCACCCCACAAACCTGAGCTCATCCCATATTCTCCAGAGGCCGGCGGCGGCGCAGCACCCTCCACTCCCATACCGCCCTCTCTCAGCCAGCTGCTTTTATGTGCGCTGATGGGGAGGCACACAGGCCGGGCAACAAACCGCACCCGAGCCCATCCCATCTTCTCCAAATGCCGCCGGCGGCGCGGCGCCGCCGGGTCCCTCCTCCCGAAGCTGCGGCTCCCCGCACAGCCGGGGGTTGTCCAGCGCCGCCTTTGCCTGCGCCACCACGCTGGCAGATGCCTGCATGGAGTGACTTGTACAAGCGGTTGGGTGTCAGCCAGGCGTTGCAAGGGAGGGAGGCAGGCAGGCAGGCAAAATGGAGTCCCTAAATGCAGGCAGCCGTCGCGCTCCTCTGCCGCATGCGCACAGAGCCGCTGCTCAGGCTCCCCTGCTGCTGCTCTGGCGCCGCTGCTGCGCCTCGGTCCCCCACCGCTGTGTCACACCTGCGGGGGGGCCGCGGTGGCGAGCAGGATGCACATGGCCGCCGCTTCTGCCGCGCCGTATGCCTTGAAGAACAGCTCAAGCTTGGTGGCGTCCCGCTGCTCCAGCAGCTGCGGTTGGGGGGGAGGAGGCAGTGCGAGGGACAGACAGGTTTCGTGGTGTGGCCACGGGAGCTGCTGCTGTAGGCACGACTGGCTTTACATGCAGGCAGAGCTTGGTGGCGTGCGCGCTGCTGCAGCAGCTGCGGTTGGGGGGGAGCATGGCCAGATGGTGCCCTCCCATGAACCAGTGGGGTCCAGCGCTCACCTGCGCAAGAACGTCCACCGGCCGCATCTTCTCAATCTCCAGCACGCCCGCTGTGGTCACCACCACAAAGCGCGGCGCGGCGGCCAGGTTCTGCGTCGTCAGCTCGTCCCTCACCGCCGTCTCCAGGCCTCCCAGCAGCAGCGGCGTGGCGCGGGGCACGCGCCTGCTGAGGCAGGCAGACCAGGTGGGTGGGCGGGTCGTGCAGACACCAACCACTGATAGTCGCAGCAGCGGCGGCAGCAAAGAAAAGCGTGTGTTGCGTCCCTCCCACCCTTGTGCACCTCCCTCCCTGGCCAACCCAGTACCAGCCCCTGCAGCCAGCCAAGCTGCCACGGCCCCACCCAGCCGCCCCACCCACCGAATGGCGCATGCCTCCCCAGGCGTGGCGACCTCCAGCTGGCTGACAGCCTCGCGCAGGCCCGCCACCGCGACGTGTGTGCCGGTGGCGGTGCCAACCGGAGGGATGGTGAGGTCGCTGCGGGGGGAGGAGAGGAGGGAGGGGAGGGAGGAGAGGGGAGGGGGTCAGAGAGCATGAGGCAGGAGGTGGGCAGGCCAGTGCAAAGCACGGTGGCAGTCGCGTGCTGCACGCGTCCACTCGTGTCCCCCTCCACTCGCAGCAGGCCTGCCCCCTAACAGCAGCGGCGCACACGCACAGCAGGGGCACCGCTGCTGCTACCGCCCCCCGTTGTGCGCCCACACTTCACCCCCAAGCGTGCGTACCGGCTGAGCATGAAGAGACGCGTGCGGCTCTCGCCCGCCGCCGCCTCCGCCAGCAGCAGCACCCCGTTTGAGTAGTGGGCCGCCACCACCTCCAGGCCGCGTGCAGGCGCACGGCCCGCGCCCAGCCCGCGCCCTGCTGCGCCCGCTGCGGCGGTCGAGGGCATGGCTTGCCGGGCCACCTCCGCCCGCAGGCGGTCCGGCCGCGGCCCCGCAGCTGCAGCACAAAAGGGATGGGCAACGTGTCTATGTGCAGAAGGGGGGAGGTGTGGCTGGGCGGGCAGCCTCGGCGCAAGTCACTGGGAAGAGAAGAAGCAGCAGCCCAGCGCATGCAGCGGCAGAAACCCGTCACCCAGGCAGACCACAAACACATCCAACAGCTGCACAGGAAGCTGGGTTCAGCGACTCACGATCGTTGCCGTAGCGGGAGGACGCAGCTGCCCAGTACACTCGCCGCCCGTCGGCCGTCACCGTCAGCAGGTGCAGGCGGTGGGACTGTGAGGGCGGGATGGGTGCCATGTAGACAACCGCAGCGCCCTTGCGGTCGCCGCCTGCAGGGCGGGGGAAGAGGCGGCAGGGCAGAGAGCGTTTGCAGGGTGGGCGGCGGGCAGGAAAAGGTGTGCAGGCACGCCGTCGGCGCTGTGGCTGCCTGCCCGCGCATGCCGCGCCCTCTGTGCCTGCCTGCGCCCCTGCCGAAGGCGCGCCGCCTCGCCCACACACGTCGCGGCGCGCACGCCGCGTCGTGCAGCACTCTCTGGCACTAAACGCGATCACAATGAAGGGCTGACAACACTCACCGCCGCGCCCAAACACGTCGCGTCCGCCCAGCGCGCGGGCCGCATCGTGGAGAAACTCGGAGCTCTCGGCCACCTTGGCGGGCGCCGCGCTGCCGTCTGCCCCAAGGTCAAACACCTGCAGGAGTAATCCAGGCAACGATGCAATGGGCCTTGGTCGAACACGGCATTCTTGCTTTGCCACGCGCTGCAGATGTTGTGTTAGGCGGGTGCGGAGGCGGCGCGGCCGTCCATGCAGGGCCCGGCGCCGGCGCTCCCCTCCTGGGCGCTCCCCGCCCACCTGCAGCACGCTGGCCTGGCTGCGCGTGTACAGGATGTGCCGCTGGTCGTCGATGCAGATGTCCACCAGGGCTGCCGTGGCGGTGGATGCGACAAACACGAGTCAATGCAAGGGCATGCACACAAAGTGGCCGCAGGTCACGGCACGCCAGCGCGCCCTCCCAGCCCGCTGGCTCCCTGCCTGACCGGGACAGCAGGCGCAGCAGGCAGCAGGGCTTCCACGGGAGGTGCCACGCCCGGGTGGCCGTCTCACCTGAGGGCGACCCGAAGAGGAAGGAGGGCAGGAAGGAGGGGAGCAGCTGGCGCAGGCCGCCTGTGTGACACACCTGCGGGTGGGTAACGCGCGCACGGCATCGACGGTGAGCAGGCAGGGAGAACACACGACGTGCTTAGGGCGGCCAGGCAGCTCGGCTGGCTGCTTGGAGCTGCCTGCAGCGCCGAGGCTGCGCCGGGGTGGCAGCGCCTGTGCTCCACATGCAGCGCTGCAATGCCACTCCATCGTCACGCATTCCTTCAGCGCAGCAGCAGCACAGATGCCCTACCTTGCGGCAGCGCTTGGAGCGCCAGCTGTCGCTGCTTGCGTACTGCAGCTCGTACAGGTGCCCATCTGCAGATTGGTGGTAATAATCCAAGCAAGAAAAGAACGCAGAACAGCGTGAGAGGGAGGCTGGGTGGCTTCACACATGGGAGAAACACCGCACACGCCGCACCGCACAGCACAGACACCAAACACGCTGGGGGGACGACAACGGCACGTAGCGCACCTGCTCCGCCCAGGAAAATGCGTCCGTCGGCGCTGCTGCTGACAGTCACCATCGTCACATTGTCCGCTGGCACCGAGTAGAGCGGCAGCGGCTGCAGCGTGACTTCCTCGCACTCGTCTCCGTTGCCGCCGGCGCCGCGCGAGCAGCACACCCCCAGCAGCACGATCTGAAGGGCGTGGGAGGGACAGCAAGCGGGGAGGAAGCAGGGGTGGGACGCGGGCGCAGCCAGCAACAGGCGCTGCCTGCCGGCGCTTCACCCGCCGCCGCTTGCTTGCCCACCGCCACCTGCCTCTGAAGCGGTGCATAGCACCAGCAAGCGCTGAACTAGCTTTCATGGAAAAAAGCCTCGCTGAACAGCCGACACGCCCCCTTGCCGTGGCGGCTCCATCAACCTCCCTCCTTCCTACCGCCTGCCCGCCTGCAGCCCTGCTGCTGTGGCCCACCCACCTCTGTGGTGGTGCACAGCACCAGCAGGTGCTGGATGGCCTCCACAAACACGCCGGGCCGGGGGCGCACAAGGCCCACCGCCACTATGGCCTGCTCCTCTCCTGCATACTCGATCGGCACGTCTTGCCTGCGGGGGGGGCGACCAGGGGAAGGGCAGGCGTGGTCAACAGCCTGCAGCCTGCATCCCCTGGCTGCCCCTGGCAGATTCACATGCAGGTGCGCCGATGCGCATCTGCGGCCCGCCTGGCTGGCGACACCTGGCAGCTGCGGTGACACCCGGCAGCTGCCGCCACGACCAGCACAGCTGCCGCCACGACCAGCACAGCCGCGCGCATGCCCAGCACAGCCGCCACGACCAGCGCAGCTGCCGCCACGACCAGAACAGCCACGCGCATGCCCGCCACAGCCGCGCGCATGCCCGCCGCACCACTTGTCAAAGCGCCACAGGAACAGGGAGTTGTCCACCGAGGCCCAGGCGCGCTTGATGGAGGGGAACACGCCGCAGAAGGCCACGGTCTGCAGGCAATGGGGTGGAGTGGTTTGACAAGGATGGCTGCCATGCGTTCTGCATATCACAGTTTGCACTGCAGAGCAGACCCGGGACGCAGGAGGCACGCACAGGTGGTTCCAGCCATTCACAGCTGGGCGGCGCAAGCCGAGCCACCCGCAAGCTCAGGCATCACGACATGGCAGCGTCTGCAGCCTGCGCATGAGCAGCGTGCAAGCCCCCGTCGTCCCACCCCACATCCATCGCCACCTGGCAGGCGTTGTATCGCTCCAGCACCATGCCCGGCATCTCGCTGATCACAGGCGACAGCGGGCACACCAGCGACGGCCACTGCAAATAGCAACGAGAGCAGCAGCAAAGGGGCGGGCGGTCGGGGGCGGGTGAGTGGGCGGCAGCGCCGATCCTGTGCTGCAATCATGATCCACCATGGCACTGGCGCTAGCAGCAGCGCGGCAGGCCTGCAGGAAGCGCTGCGTGGGGAAGCGCGGCTTTGCCGCAGCTCTCATCAGCGCCGCCGCCGCCGCCGCCCATCTCCAGCGCCATCGCCCGTCCCACCGTCTCACCCCTGTCGGCTGGAACGAGTACTGCGTCTCCCGCACGCTGTGCGACAGCAGGTCATACAGGTCGGCCGGCCGCGAGTCGGCAGCCACCACGTTGCGCACATGCTTCCAAGCGGCGCCCAGCTGTTCTGGGCCTGCTGCCGCTGGGGCTGGGGGCGGGCCTCGAGCCGGCGAAGGCCGTCCCCCAGGCCCGCCGACGTCCGCCCAGGCTGTGGGCGGCGCTGGCGCGCCCAACATTGCTCGTAGAGTATGGCAGAGATGCAGGCGCGATCGCAAGCAATGGGGGACGCGCTGCAGGGCGCGCCGCAGCGCAAGAAAGCAAGAGTGCGCAAATGAAAATGTCCTGCTCGCTTCTGAGCGCCCCGCCCGCTCTGTTGTCTCGCACACACGCAAGCCATGGACGACCCTGCGCCTGCACAGGACCAGCAGGCGGGCGCTGCCCCGCCCTCGCCGGGCCCTCAGACCGCGACAGCTGCAACCGCCCTGCACATGGACGCCTCTGCCTTTATAGACGACCTGCACAACGCGGTGAGAGGGGCGGCGGCTCGCGCCGCGCGGGCTGCTGTCGCGCAGTCGCCGCCGCCGCCGCCGCCGCCGCCGCCGCTTGCCGCCTGCCCCTTCGGTTTTGCTGCTTGCAGCTCACCTGCTCCCTCCCTCCCTTCAGGTTCACATCTACTGCGCAAATGGCATCGACACGCTCGACGGGTGGGTGCGCGCTGGCGGGGGTGGAAATGCTCATCTGTGTGCAGGTCGGCCACTTCCCGCCGCTCGGCTGCTGCTCGGCTGGCCAGCGGCGGCTGGCAGCGGTGCCTCACGCATCCCCCTGCGCCCGCGTCCCTCCCGAACCTCGCCTTGAACCCATGCAGCTCACTTCGGGAGCAGCGTTGTGCAGCGCTGACGCCCGAACAGGCGGCGGCGGCACTGCACGGCACCTCACAGCTCTACCTTGCGATCAAAGAGGAGGTGGGTGCAGCAGCAAATCGCTGGGTGGCATGTGCTTGCGAAGCAGGCACCCCCCCGCTCGGCGCCAGGCACCCTCCCTCGCAAGTTGCCAATGCTCAGCGTCGCGATTGTTTCCTCTTAATCAACCCAACAACCGCAGGTGGACACTCAGCTGCAGAAGTTCGAGGCGTACGCCCTGGAGACCTGCCTGCACGTGCCCGCTGGCCTGCTGGTGGAGCAGCCGGTGCGCGCTTGGTGGGAGGGGGGGTGCAGGACGGGGCGCAGGGTGCAGCGCGGCATGGGAGGGGCGGACAGCGGCGCATGCCACGCGTGGCCCTCGGGAACCTGCACCGCCTCGCCTGCCTGCTGCAGGACGATCGCTCACACCCCTCGCTTGTGCGATTTGCACCCCTTCTTTTGTCGCTTTTGACCTGTTTTGCAGTCTTCAACAGGAGCCAACGAGGCGGTGGATGAGGCGGCAGTGGATGCAGAGCTGGCGGCGCTGCGCCGCCAAATAGCGGCGGCCAAGCACCAGGGTGGGTGGGTTCGCACACAGGGCGCAGGGCGCTGGGGAGGTGGCACACGAGCAGCGCATTTCCTGCATGGCTGCATAGGACCATCCATCAACATCTGCTGCCTCACCTCTCCTGCATCCCCACCCCTTCTGCCACCGCCGCCAGGCCGCAAGATGGCGGGCGAGGTGCAGCAGTACGACGCCGCCCTGGCGACGTACCGCAGCAGCCTGGGCTGCCTGGCCGGCGTGCCCGGCGCGCTGCAGGGCAAGGAGAACTCGCTGGCGGACGACAGCCGCGCGCTGGCGGCGGCGGGGCTGGCGCTACAGGAGAGCTGCGCCGAGCTGGAGGGGCTGCGTGCGCTGCGTAACAGCGGCGGCGCCAGCGGCGCCGGCGCGCCGCGCGACGGTGAGCACGTGCCTGGAGAATTGCTGCACAGCTACGCGCATTGCCGAACATGCTCGTTGCTGGTTGCTGCTGCTGCCGCTGCCACCGTGCAACAGCTTTGCAAGCAGTACGGCCACTCCACGACAGCGGTACCACTCCCTGTTCTCTCAATCCCTTCAACTTCCCTGCAGAGCTGGCCGCAGAGAAGGAGATCCTGAGGCGGCAGGCGGCGGTGCGCAGCGCGCCCGCCGACCACCTGCGGCGCCTGCAGGAGCGGCTGGCCTCGTGAGCGACGCCTGCGCCTTGCACTGTAACGTGACCGCCTGACTGACGTGCCGGCGCCGCACCGGCAGGCCCCCTGTAATGGGGCCCTGACGCATGTACGACCATAGACCACAGGCCCCCCTCCTCCCCCTCTTCCCGACCGTCCCAACTTGCTGCACGCACCAACGGCCATGCTGCGGCTGTGTGCACCAGGACCCTGCGCAAACCTCTGATTTTGCTCTGAATTGTAAACGTCTGCACCCATCACTGCGAGTTCTGCTTGTCCATCCAACATGCCCCTACCAATCATGCCCCTACTCAGGCGGGGCGCCTGAGCGACTTGTGTCTGCCGGCCGCGAAGCGCGGAACTGGCGCAGCCGGCACTGCGCGGCGCTGGGCATGCCGCGGTAGGAAGTGTCCCTTACTTCCCCTCTTGCGCGCTTCTCGGGGTACTACCACACTACCTGAGAGATCCCTTGTGTCGCAGGGACGTCCGGCAACCGCACCGCCACGCCATCTCTGGTCCCCAACTCGCCCAATAGCGGATGGCCGCTGGCTACGTGTGTTCGCGGTGTTCTCGTGGTGTTCGGATCGCGACAACGTAAGGTAAGCGCGCAGGGTGGCCTGAGAAGCTCGCCGCTGCAGTTGCCACCGGTGACCGGTCGGGCCTCGCCGCCTCCTGCCCCACCCCCGCATTACACGCGCGCATTCACGCGCTCGCTCGTGCCCGGTATGATTTAGCAGCGCTGCAGAGCGAGCCGCGGCCCGCGCGGCACGGCTGCACAGCGGTGCCGCCAGCCGCTAACCGCCGCTCCGGCACCTGGCACTTCGAGTCTTGCAGTACAGCCTGCCAGTTCAGCCACCGGGGCCTGGTGACCTGCAAGACGATCGAGGCATCGCCAACACCGAGGCGTTCCCTGCAGCATGATCAAGCCTCGGCGAACCGACAGCGGCGGCAGCGGCAGCCCGCCAAAGGGCCGGTGAGCGCTGGCAGGGCGGGTGGCAGCGGTGGTGCCGCCAGCGACGCATCACACCGGCATGCAGCTAGCAGCAGCAGTCGGCACTCGGCCGCTGCGACCTGCCATCATCCGGCTCCCACGCTGCTCTGCCCAGCTGTTCGACAACGTCCGTCTTATCACCCCCACCATGCAGCGGGCACACGAAGCAGTTCGCGGCAATCGGCGCCTTCACAGCGGCGCTGCTGGTGTCGCTGGCTTTCTCTTCCCGCTCCTTGTGAGAGTTCCAGGGCAATGGCTGTTGTCTACACCGAAGTCAAAATGCCGAGCTGCCGTTACCAGTCCTGCCGGCATGCATGTGGTGCTCAGCAGCAACGCACGCATCGCAGCGCGTCTTTCACCTCACCCCGGGGGCCCACCCCCGCTGTTCCCTGTGTTTGCCTACGCGCAGCATGGGCGGCAGCCTGGACAGCCTGTCCGCGGCCATGGGAGTGAGCTCAGGCGCCAGCCGCTCGCGCCGCATGGGCGACGTCGCCGAAGTGCGGCTGCGGCAGTACGAGCGGCGACAGGTGCGCTGGGCTGGGTGCGCAACCGCCCTGCGAAGCTTGCCGCCTTGACGCAGAACCCTGTGCAGGGGTGGTTCACCCCTGCAAGCCTGCCTCAAGCCCTGCCGAGCGCCATCCCTCGCCGCAGGGGTTGGAGGTGGAGGGCAGCAGCGGCGGCGGCGGTGCAGAAGACAACCTGCGAGCCGACGACAGCACAGCCTACGAACAGCAGCAGCAGCAGCAGCAGCAGCAGCAGCGGCGGTGGCGGGAGGAGGATAAGGACGAGCCAGGGCCTGCCGGGGAAGTATTAGAAGTGCAGCTGCAGCAGCAGGAGGATGCGGAGGGAGAAGAGCAGCCAGATTTGGGGGAGGGAGCGGCGGAGGCGGCGCTGCTTGACGAGGAGGACCAGCGGCAGCAGCGGGAGGAGGAGGAGGAGGAGGCTGCAGAGGCAGCTGCGGAGGAGGATGCAGCAGATGAGGGGGATGCAGAGGAAGAGGATGAGGGGCAGCAGCATGCGGAGGATGCTGCGGAGGAGGAGGAGCGGCAGCAGCAGGAAGACGAGGAGGCAGCAGGCCTGGAGGGGGCACAGCAGCAGCAGGAACAGGAGCATTGGGAGAAGCACCAGGGCGGCGACGCGAACCAGCGGCAGCGGCAGCGCGGCGGCAAGGGCAGCAGCGCCAAGGGCAGCAGCGCCAAGGGCGGCAGCAAGGCAGACCGGGAGGAGGAGCCGCAGATCGCTTTTTTGGAGCTGCCGCACCTGGCTGAGAGGTCGCCCTACCTGCAGGTGGGGTGGGCATGCGGTCGTGGCGGCGTTTGGGGTGGCTTGAGGGCGCCGCATGGAATGCCAGTGCATGGCACGCACCTGGCAAGCCTGGAGAAGCGGCCTCCCACGCTGCTGCTGCTGCTGCCGCCGCCACAGCCAGCAGCAGGTGGCGTGGTGTGAGGGCTCCCCGTGCTGCCGCGGCAACTGCCGGCCCCTCCTGCTCCCACTGTCCGCCGCCCGCCTGCCCGCCTCCGCTCCCTGCAGGCGGTGGCCCAGTGCCACAACATCACCTGCCTCTCCCAGGCCGCCAGGCAGCGCCGCGACCCCGGGCAGTTCCTGTTCCCGCACTTTTTCGTGGTCGGCTGGCAGGTGCGCGCCGCGGGCTCGGTTCGGGGAGGCAGGCCGTCTTTCGGGAGGGCGGTGGAGGGCAGCTGTCGCGACTTTCTTTCTTCCGTCGTCGGCTGGCAGGCAGGCTGGAGAGAAGCGAGGAGGCCTATTGTTCCTCCGAAGCACAGGTGAGGTGACGCCTGCTGCTCCCTCGCTGCACACATCACACCACACCGCACCCATCACCCCCCCTGCCCGACACCCACACCTTGCCCGCCGTGCCGCCCCGCCCGCCCGCAGAAAGCGGCCACGACGTCGCTCTTCTTCCACTTGCGCACCCACCCCCAGCTGGTGGCGGCCTGGGAAAAGGTGTGTGTGTGTGGGGGGGTGGGGGGGGTGGGGGGGGGGGGGGCCGAGGACATTAGGGGGATGTCCGCCTGCACTGGGCGCATGCATGCGTCCAGGTGGTGGTGGTGCAACTGTGGGGGCTGCGAGGGAGGCGGGCGGGCGGGGCAGCGGCAGCGGCCTCATTGCACGCCACGCCCAGCACCACTGCTTGCCCTGCCCGCTCACTGCTTGTTCTGATCTCTCCTTCGGAAACAGGAGCCTGAGTTCTTCAGCGACGACTGCGGGTACGACCCCTTTGACTGCCCCCTGGGCGCGCAGCTGCGGTACATGTACAAGGTCGGTTGCACACCCGCTGTACTGCTTCTGTGTGTTTGTCCTGCACTGCTTCGTCCTGCAGGTGCAGCAGCTCCAGGGGCGCCCTGCGTTCGCTCGTGCGCCGCCTGCTGACTGAGGCGCAGTTCGTGCACTGGGCTAGTAACAGCGTCTCGGATCACATCCTCCTCTCCCCCTGTTGTCTTCTGCTCCCCTTGCCTGGTGGCGACCTGGTGCTGCGCCTGGGCGAGGCTGCGACCGGGCTGCCAGCCACACGTCAATCCCCTCAGTCTCACGTCAGCACGCTTCTTTTGCTCCCCACTAGGTGCTGCGACTGGGCGAGGCGCTGGCGGCAGACTTGCGGGTTGCGGGCGCCGAGGCCAGCACTCACTACGGCCGCAACGGACACAAGCTGGCGCGGAGCATGCGAGAGGTGCGTGACGCCGCCGCTGCTGCTCCTGCTGCAGCTGCTTCTGCGGTTGGTACTGTCGCTGCAGCTGCTGCTGCGGTCGGTACTGTCGCTGGTACTGTCCTTGGTGCTGGTGCCGCCGCTGCTGCAACTGGTGCTGGTGATGCTGCCGCCGCCGCAGTGAGCATGGCCGTCGCCGCTGCTGCTGGCGCGCTGACGCTGCGTCCGCCCACCTCCGCTTTGCCCTTGCCTCCCCTGCGTATGCAGCTGTTCCCTTGGCTTAAGATCATTGCTTCCATGCGTGAGCCCATCAGCCGCACCCTGTCCATGCTGGCCCACAACCTGGATCTCCACAGCAAGGGCTGCCTGGCAAAGTGAGGGTGTTGCATGCAAGGCCGGCGGTAGTGTGGCTGTTGGGGGCACGGGGGACGGGGGTGAGGCTGCAGTCTGCCCAAGCTCTGTGCCCCCAGCTTCTGTGGAGGTCCTCTCAATCCAGCAAGGACCCCATGGCCCTCTCCTCGCCCGCCACATCCCACCCTACACTGCACTGTGCCTGCACGTGCGACACGGAAGGTGCACCTGCCTTGCGATGTTGGTCGGGTGCAAAGCAGAGCAGTGCATCTAACCCAACAAGCAAACGCCTGCTCCCTCCCCCTCAAATCAAACTGCAGGGGTGACGCGTACCCCTGCCTCAAGAAAGAGCTTGTCCAAAGCAACTACTCGGACCCTTTCGAGGTGCTGTGCTGCTGCTGCTGCTGCTGCTGCTGCTGCTGCTGCTGCTGCTGCTGCTGCTGCTGCTGCTGCTGCTGCTGCTGCTGCTGCT
Source organism: Micractinium conductrix (assembly GCA_002245815.2). Classification (NCBI taxonomy): domain Eukaryota; kingdom Viridiplantae; phylum Chlorophyta; class Trebouxiophyceae; order Chlorellales; family Chlorellaceae; genus Micractinium; species Micractinium conductrix. Next base: position 49,447 of record LHPF02000073.1, read on the forward strand.
GCTGCTGCTGCTGCTGCTGCTGCTGCTGGCTGCTGCCGCCACCGTACCCGCTGCCAAGTCCCCGCGCCGACCCCACCGCCGCCGTCGCCGCTGCTGCTTTGGTGCAGCCCCTCCTCCTCCATGCTCCCGAGCCAGTCCCAAGCACCTGCAGATCCTGATCTCTGCTGTCCACAGCACAACCCACAACCCCTGCCTTCTGATACTGCCTGCAGGCCTGGATGGAGGCTTACCCCCCTTCGCAGGTGCTGCTCCTGCAGTACGAGCGCCTCACGTCTGAGCAGCATGGCAAGGCGGTGCTTCGGAAAGTGAAGGGGTGAGTAGGGAGAGAACAGGGGAATTCGTAGGGTCTCCAGGTCCCGCGGGGGGGGGGGGGGGAGGGGGGGGGGGGGGCATGGCTTCCACGGGGCTGAGATGCGCATGGTCAGAGTCGCATGCCGCCACACGGTCGCACAATAAATTGCAACGCAGCGCCATCGTGATGCCCCCCCCCCCTCCTTGCAGCTTCCTGGGCATCGACCCCGAGCTTCCCTCCGAGGCGGCCACCATCGGGCGCAACAACACGCGAAAGCAGCACCTTGAAAAGGCTGGGGCCCTCGAGGGCGGGCAGCAGGTGGGCATCCTGTGCAGGAGGGCTGGGGAGGCGGTCGGCTGGTTCTGCAGGAGGGGCAGGGCGAGGAGGAGAGCAGCGCAAGGCAGGGGCCCTTGAGAGCAGGGGGCAGGGGGGCGCGACGGCAGGATTGCTGTGCAGGATTGGGCCGAGTGGGTGGATCAAGGGGCCTGTGAGTGTGATAGATCTGTGATGTTGCACCTAAGGCAGAGAGGGCGCTCGACTGCGGGGAGCAGGTGGCATGACGGGCTGGGCTGGCCGTGCAGGAGGGGCGGGAGGGAGAGTGGGAGGCAGAGTTCCGTGCGTCAGGCGCATGCGCGCTGCCACCCCCACGCTCTCACATGCCCCCCCCCCCCCCGCCCGACTGCAGCCCAAAGGGTGGCGCATCAAGCGGCACGAGTACGAAGATCTGGTGTCCATTGTACGACCAGATGCAGAGAGGTGAGCCGCTTGAAGGGTACAGCAGCCAGGGTGCCGATGGCAAACCTGTCCCTCTCTCACCCAGTACATGCGTTGGCGTGTCCACTCACTTTCTCTTCCCCCTGCTCTCCCATCCCCCCTTCCACCTGCCTGGCAGGGTGGCCTCGATGGCGGAGCAGGCGGGGTGGGCGAGCGCTAACGAGTGGATGGCTGCATGGGAGATGGCGTGGCAGGCGACGCTCAACACGTGCACCCGCAAGGGCCGCTGCGAGCTGCGGCCCAACTGACAGAGGGGCGGCCGAGCGGCCCACGGTCGCGCAAGGGAGAGCGAGCGCCCTGGCGTGACACGCTCTCTTTTGACGCGGCCGGCATGCATCCACGCATCAGCACATCAAACGCGCACACGACTGCGCAGGGCAGCGCTGGTCACCACCACCCGTCCATCATCGCCGCCCAAGAAACCCAACCGTGTGCTCAGCCCCAGTGTGTCCCCGTTTTTGGCCCCCCGTCCGCATTACCCCCTGTCCTATCACTTGTCCCCAATCATCTCCGGCTGGGCGGTGCAAGGTGCAGCATGCTGCGGGCTGCTCTGCATTTGCACAAGGCTGGAGAGCCCTGCCCTGGAGTGCGGCCTGCAGCGCTGCCTGCGCCTGTGCATGGCCCGCCCAGCAGCGCCCACTCGCCTGCCCATTTTTTTCCCAACCTCTTTTCCCTCCCCTGCCAAGCCCCATTCTTCCCGGGTGACTGCCTCTTTTTCACGCCCGTGCGAGCCCAGCCTTGCTGCCTCTCGCTGCCTCTGCTCCTCCGCTGCGCATCCGCTGCCGCCATCCAGGTGCTAGGCATGGATGAATGCGCGCCTCGTGTGCGTGTGCGTGGGGTCCAACCCAAGAGCACCCAACCTGACAGCGTTTAGCCAAACACTAGCCAACCTACCCGCTCCCCGGCACCTGCCTAGCTCTCAAGAACCGAGTGTGGGAGATTCGCTGACAAGCTAGCAAGCATTATAGGCAGTGCGGGCAGGGAGCAGGGCCAACCAAAGGGGAGAATCAAACGCGGGAGGGGGGTGCGGACAACTAAAGGGCGAGCCGGGGTGGCAGCAAGGGGCCGCAACGGTAGGCAGGGAGTACGGTGTGGGTGCAGGGTGGGTGGGTGTTAGCAGTGTGTGTTGGTGGGTGGGTGGGTGTGTTGGTGGGTGGGTGGGTGGGTGGGTGGGCGCTTTATTGGTTTGGACTAGGGAAACAGAAACAGAAAGACAAACAGAAAGACAAACACAAACAGAAACACAAACAGAAACAGAAACACAAACAGAACGACAAACAGAAACACAAACAGAAACAGAAACACAAATAGAAACGGAAACAGAAAGACAAACAGAAACAGAAACAGAAACAGAAACAGAAACAGAAACAGAAACAGAAACAGAAACAGAAACAGAAACAGAAACAGAAACAGAAACAGAAACAGAAACAGAAACAGAAACAGAAACAGAAACAGAAACAGAAACAGAAACAGAAACAGAAAGACAAACAGAAACAGAAACAGAAACAGAAACAGAAAGACAAACAGAAACAGAAACAGAAAGACAAACAGAAAGACAAAAAGAAACAGAACGAAGCGTGTGCCCGCTGCAAATACACCACAAACAGAAACAGAAACAGAAACAGAAACAGAAACAGAAACAGAAACAGAAACAGAAACAGAAACAGAAACAGAAACAGAAACAGAAACAGAAACAGAAACAGAAACATAAACATAAACATAAACATAAACATAAACATAAACATAAACATAAACATAAACAGAAAAACAGAAACACAAACACAAACACAAACACAAACACAAACACAAACACAAACACAAACACAAACACAAACACAAACACAAACACAAACACAAACACAAACACAAACACAAACACAAACACAAACACAAACACAAACACAAACACAAACACAAACACAAATAGAAACGGAAACAGAGAGACAAACAGAAAGAGAAAGAGAAACAGCAGTTTGAGCACGCACGCGGCTGGCTCGTTTGTCAATCAAATGGAGGAGGCATGCCGCGCCGCATCCGACCACAGTGCACCATAAACCTACCTTGCGGCTTTCCTCCAGAATAGGGACAGCATGGGCATCCCAGCTGGTGCCATCGACACTCTTGGACAGCAGCTCGACGCCCAAGCATTGGAGGAGGCGCATGCGCATTGCGATACCTATGAGACAACAGACCGCCACTACCGGCAGCGCAGCGTGAGCCGATAGGTAAACAAGCCTGCCTGCTAAAGGTTGGGCTGCAAACACTGGAACATTGGCTCACACGTGCCGGCTGCCAGAGCGCCGCAGACGCCGACCTCCTCACCGTAATGGAAGACGGGATAAAGATGGCGGTGCATGCTCAGCAGGCCAGAGGTGCGCCAGACGAGCAAGGCACTGAAGGCAGGGGAAGTGCAGTGAGCGCCCCGTCAGACGGCATGCCCCTACATGACTGCCACGTATCTGGGCCTCTACAAGGCGATGGCCACGCAGCGCCGCCAGCAGGCTGCAACCCTACCCAGCCACCAAGCACACATCGCATCCGGATGCTCAAGAGAGCCACTCTGCGGGATGTGGAAGACGCAATGGACGTGCTCCAAGCCCACCTGCAGGCAGCTCCGACAACTGCTGACCAGGCAGGAGCGCAGGAGGACGCCCTGGCAGCAGAGCAGGGTGCAGCAGTACCGCCCCCACCAGGCAGCCGGCAACAGCGGCGCGCAACTGCCAGGACTCACTGCCGCCGACAGGAGGCAACCGCACCCTCCCCTCGACAGCCCGGCTGGCAGGACACAGGCGGCGGCTCTTGCCTGCCTGCAGGATTGCCGACAGGAGAGGAGGGCGTTGTTGCGCACAGACCAGCTGAAGGCGTGGGCCCGCACAGTGGCAGCATGGCGCAAGCGCTAGTTGTCCGCACCCCCCTCCCGCGTTTGATTCTCCCCTTTGGTTGGCCCTGCTCCCAACCCGCACTGCCTATAATGCTTGCTTGCTTGTCAGCGAATCTCCCACACTCGGTTCTTGAGAGCTAGGCGGGCGCCTGGGAGCGGGTAGGTTGGCTAGTGTCGGGCTACATATGTCAGCATACTGTCAGCATACATGCATGCTGTCAGGTTGGGTGCTCTTGGGTTGAACCCCACGCTGCGCAGCGTGCATGCACGCACACGAGGCGTGCCGTCCATCCGTGCCTAAGTGCCTGGATGGCGGCAGCGGAGACGCAGCGGAGGAGCAGAGACAGCGAGAGGCAACAAAGCTGGGCTCGCACGGGCGTAAAAAAGAGGCAGTCACCCGGGAAGAATGGGGCTTGGCAGGGGAGGGAAATGAGGTTGGGAAAAAAATGGGCAGGCGAGTGGGCGCAAAGCAGCCAGCGCTGCCGGTTGGGCCATGCAGAGGCGCAGGCAGCGCTGCAGGTCGCACCCCAGGGCAGGGCTCTCCAGCCTTGTGCAAATGCAGAGCAGCCCGCTGCATGCTGCGCCTTGCACCGCCCAGCCGGCGATGAATGGGGACAAGTGAAAGGACGGAGGGTAGTGTGGGCGGGGGGCCAAAAACGGGGACACGCTGGGGCTGAGCACTCGGTTGGGTTTCTTGGGCGGCGATGATGGATGGGCGGTGGGGACCAGCGCTGCCCTGCGCAGTCGTGTGCCCGTTTGATGTGCTGATGCGTGGATGCATGCCGGCCGCGTCAAAGGCGAGCGTGGCACGCCAGGGCGCTCGCTCTCCCAACGGGCGTACCGGACGCAGACAGAGCGGCAGTAGAGGGGTGCAGCCGCGGTCCCGCGCAGCTGCCGGGCAGCTGCCGGGCAGCTGCTCACGCCAGGTCGGGCAGGTTTTGCGTGATCATTTCCAACTGCCCGCTGGGTGCAGGACCGATGACCATCACTGTTCGCTGCTTGGACTCACGGTCTGCGAGGAGGCGGGTGGCGGGCAAGCGGTGGGCATGTGGGTGGGTCGGTGCTGCTGTCCTGCCCTGACAGGGAGCCACGTGCCCGCCCTTCCCCACCTGCAGATGCCAGCCCTGCCACCGCAGGCATGCAAGCGACTGAGATGGACCGAGAGGGAGCGAGAGAGAGCAAGCTGGAGCGGGCGCGAGCGAGAGGGAGCGAGAGGGAGCGAGAGGGAGCGAGAGGGAGCGAGAGGGAGCGAATTGAGTGACAGAAAAGGTGGGTGGGGCGGGTGGGGGTGAATGGGTGAGGGTGAGGGAGAGCAAACTAGAGCAACTTGATATGGAGCGATCGGGAGCGAGCTGGAGCGGGCGCGATCGAGAGGGAGCGGGAGCCCTGTGCGTGCATCCTGCCCCGCATTGGCCCTGCCCCTCCACCCCCTACCCCAGCCCCAGCCCCAACGCCTCACCCGCGCCCGCATAGGTGTGGGTGGGGATGGCCAGGGCGCGCGCCGCAGACTGCTGCATCAACATGTCGTTCTGGCTGGCTGCAGCGATGACCTGCAGCAGCAAACGCAGCGTAGCAGGAAGAATGCCAGTGACTTGGCACGCAGAGCCTTCCCACATACCGTGCACTTTCGTCTCGGCCCCGCAACCAAAGACCGGCCCCCCCGATGCCCCCCCCCCCCCCCCCCAAAATGGAGGCGCCTGCCAAGCGCATGCTGCCCGACTGGACAGTGCTGCCTCACAGCACCGCCTTACAGCGCTGCCTCACTGCAGCAGCAGCAGCAGCGCACCTTGATGCGGGAGCCGCCCTCCTCCCAGAGGCGCAGGTTGGGGTCCCGCCGCTTGTACTGCATTGCATTGCAGCAGCAACAAACGCAGGGGGTGGGGGTGGGACAGGGGGCCGGGCAATCGGGCGCACGCAGTGCTAGTGTGTGGACATACAAGAGCATATCGTGCAAGCGGCAGACATTGCAGCAAGGTGCGTGACGCCTGCCCGCCCAGGCCCCGGCATCCCACAGGCGGCGCATGCGCATGGCCAGCATGCACGGCCCCCGGGGGCGCTGCGCATCTCGTCATGCATAGCTCTGTGGAGGCATCTCATCCATGCCTGCCTGTTCAACATCCCTGGCTCAACATCCATGCCAAAACACGCAACTGCAAAGCACGCAGTTCACAACAGGGCACTGCCACACATGCAACGCAGAACAGGCGCACCACCCCTAGCGCCCACCTGCTTCTTAAACATGCCCAGCATCACCCGCGCCGACTGCTCCGCAAGTTCCTTCGGGGTCTGCACATGGCAAAGGTCAGAGTTGGTACAGGAGGGCGAGTGATGTTAGCAGAGCGAGCATGCATGCATGGGTGGCGGGTCGAAATGGTGCTCGTGTTCAGCCCTCAACGCCCTCCCGCGTCGTTGGCTCCCCGTCGCGCCACCCACCAGCGCTGCGTCGGTGCGCACGAGCAGCACCATGCGCAGGCCGGCGCCGTGGGCGCTGTCTTCCCGAGACAGGCAGCGTGGCGTGGCGCAGGGCGTCGAGTCGACGGAGCCGGGGGAACGGAGCGCGGCGTGGCGGCGGGGCCCAGCTTGGCGCCGTAGACGAGCCTCGGCTTGCTGCGTCGCTGCTGCTTGGCCTGCTGCTGCGCCAGACGCCAACCCAGCGCCAGGCCGAGCAGGCCAGAGCCCGTGGCCGCCAGCAAGAGTGGCGCCCAGTTGCTGCGCTGCGCCGCCGGCTCTGCCGTCGAGGTCATGGGTGTGAGAGTACTCTGGAGGTGCGAGAGAAGCGGTGCGGGCTGAGAGCAAGCGGGGTTGAGTGCCAAAAAGAGCGTGTGCCGACAGCAGACAAAGCGACGCTGTTGGTGTTCAGAATAAGCTTTGGTGGCACTGCTAGTTTAAAGAACAATTGCCAGAGTGCCCCAAGGGGTCGGACAAGGCGAGGGCCTCCACCTCCCTCATTTTTGGGCATTCGCCTTTCGAGCGCCAACCCCCTTCTGCTACAACCCACGTTCAGATACCGTATCGCCTCAGCGGGGCGAAGACCCTCTGGGCGCCCCGAGGTGTCGTGCGAAATGGGCTCCTCGGTCGACGCGCTGCTCGCCGAGCTGCTCAGCGACGATGTAAGTTATGGGTTATGGGTTGTGGTGATTTGGCCCAGGAAGGCTGCACAAAGTGTTCCCTGCAACACAAGTGATCCCTGCGCTGCTCCACCGCCCCTTTCGCCGTGTCCACCCGCCTGCAGGAGGAGGACGACGATCAGCTCGTGCAGCAACAACAACTTCCAGTCGCCGGTCCGCCGCCGCCGCCGCCGCCGCTGCCGCCGCCGCCACGAGCAAGAGTGCCCCCACCCGGCGAGCAGCGCCCTGCTGAGCTTGACGAGCGGCCGCCACATGCCTCTGGCGCAGACGCACAAATGGGCATGCCTGAAACAGCGGAGGAGCAGCCCAGCGCTGCAGCACCGGCATCAGCAGGCACGTTTGACGGTGAGGTGACGCTCCTGCCGTCGCCAGAGCAGCTCGACCTACTGGGCGGCCCCCTGCTGCCCAGCGAGCCGGAAGCGCCAGCAGCACTGCCAGCAACCACAGCAGGGGGAGCAGTGGAGCTAGGGGATTTGCTGGGAGGCCTGGACGGCTGGCTGCCTGCTGATGCAGCACCAGCAGCCGAGGCGCCGCGTCCGCTAGAGCAGGCTGCCATAGCGGCGGAGCCTGCAGTGGCAGCAGCGGCGGCGCCGCCGGCGCTGGCAGCGGCAGAGCTGGCAGACGCAGCAGCAGGGCAGCCAGCCGCCGCCGCTGCAGCGCCGCTGCTCATGCTGCCAAGCGGCGATGCCCTTTGCACGGCTTTGCCGCCGGAAGAGCAGCTGGCTGCAGGCGCCGGCGGGCCAGCGCTGCAGTCTCACCCCTCGTCTGGCGGGCTGTCTGACCTGTCGACAGGGCTGTCTGACGTCTCGACGGAGACCGCAGGTTCCGAGGCGGCGCCTGGGCTCACAGCCTGCTCTGCGTCGCCACCAGCGCCTGCGCTGCAGCCGCCGACTGGGCACCGGTGGGAGGCAGCAGCGACCGTGGGCCAGCAGGCGGAAACCACGGTAGCAGCAGCTGCACCCCTAGCACAGCCTGCACCCCCCTGCGGGGAGCAGCAAGCAGAGCAGCAGCAAGCCGCAGAAGAGGAGCAGCAGCAGGAGCAGCAGCAGCAGCAGCAGCAGACGCCACCAGCGCAGCAGCAGACATTGCGGGAGGCAGCAGAGCAGCTGGAGGCGCGGCTGTATGCAGGGGCTGCGGGCAGCGGCGGTGGCGGGCGGGCAGCAGCGGCTGGAGGCGCAGCAGGGGGAGGGGCAGAAGATGCGGGCTATGCTTCCGACCTGCTGCTGGCCAGCATCATCAGCCAGGTGCCGCTGCTGCCGCCGCCGCTGGTGGTGGTGGTGTGCTGCTGCTGCTGCTGCTGCTGCTGCTGCTGCTGCTGCTGCTGCTGCTGCTGCTGCTGCTGCTGCTGCTGCTGCTGCTGCTGCTGCTGCTGCTGCCGCCGCCGCCACCGCCGCCGTCGCCGCCGCCGCCGCTCGTAAGTGCACCCTGAGCCGCACGCGACCCTCGTTTGCAGGTGCTGCCCCTTTGTGCGTGCTGCTGCTTATTACTTTCCCCTTCACTTCATCCGTCCTTTTCCTCCTTCCTCCTTCGGCAGCTGGAGCCAGAGGCGGCGGCGGCGACACACGGCACGCCGCCCGGCAGCGGCCCAGAAGGGCCTGTGTTGGGGCGGCTGGCCGCGGCGCGTGCCTTCCTGTCTCCCAACTTCGAGCAGGTGAGGTGGGGCGGGGAGGCACAGGAACGTGCGTTGCAGCAGCTGCAGGGTCACCTTTGTGCCGGCTCGGGGGGGGGGGTGGCGGCATGGGAGGCATTGCTTGCTTGCGCGCAGCTCCCTGGGAATGTGGGCTGTGAGGCTCCCTCAACCTGCTGCCTGCCCTCTGCAACATCCGCCCACAGCTGTTCCGAGGGGGCCAAGCCGCGGGCCAGCCCAGCTGCGTCGCCAAGTTCCTTGGCATTGCGGCGGTGGGCACCAGCGGCGGCGCGACATACGGTCTGGTGCCTGGCGCGCCGGCTTCTGCCGCCGGCGCCGGCGGCAAGCAGGCGCAGAGCCAAGGCCCGCAGCCGCCGCGGTGCGCAGCAGGCTGCAGTGTGGGTCCAGTGTGCGTGCTTACCTGGGGGGCGTCTTGCCGGCGGCAGCTGTGGATGGGCGGCAGGCTCACCCTCCTCTCCAACCCCCCAAAGCAGGCTGCTGGAGGTCGGCGGCGAGCGTCCGCACGGCGGCCACTCGCAGCAGGCGCAGCGTGACCAGGGCCACGCTGTGACAGCGCTGTGCATGGGCCAGCACGGCGGCGGCGTGCTGCTGCTGGTGGGGCATGCCAACGGGGCAATCAAACTGTGGGAGCTGAAAACGCAGATGGGAGGTGAGAGGGCGTCGCACGGGGGGGGGCTTGCGATATGATGGCAGGTTGTAGGAAATACAAAGTTTCTTCCATCTTACACCCGTCCCATCGCGCCCCACCACACAGGCGGCATGCACTTTGCACTCACCAAGTCGCTGGGCGGCATGCACGCCATGGCCATCACCGCCGCTGCGCTGCTCGACGGGTGAGAATCGACACTCGTCTCGGCGGACGCCTGCTGCCCGACGGCATCCGCCCTGGCCGCATCCGCCCTGATTGCATCCGCCCTGACCGCATCCGCCCTGATTGCGTGCCGTTGCCTTCGTGCCTTTCCCAAGCACGCACACCCACCGCCTCCCCCAGGCGTCTCCTCAACACCTGCTGCCTCTCTGCCACTCCCCCATTACAATATGTGCCTGCAGCGCCGGCAGCACCACATGGGCGCTCACCGCCGATGCGCACGGCCGCCTGATGGCCCACAACCTGAGCAAGCACCTGTCGGTGGCGGCCTCCGCTTTCAGCAGCTTTGCACGTGAGGGCCGGGGAAGGAAAGGGTGACAGGCTGCAGGGAGTGGGTGATGAGGGGCTGGAGGGCAGGGGCCCGGGGTGGGCAGAGGCAGCGGCACAGGTGGCAGTGCCGGGCTGCCGGGCAGGCAGGGTGGAAACAGCGCCGCAGGCAGGCATTGCTGACCTTTGTACAACCCGCCCCTGCCTCGCTTGGCGCGTGCAGGCGGCCTGACGGGCGGCGGCGGCGCGGCCGGCCCCAGCCACTTGATCCCTCTGCAGCAGGCGGCAGCGGGGGGAGCTTCCTTTGACCCGGGCGCCGTGTGCGCGCTGCTGCCGCTGCACAGCGGCGTGGGCGGCGCAGGCGGGGGGCTGGCCAGCGCGGGGCAGCAGCAGTTTGCTCCCGACGCTGCGACGGCGCTGTTTGTGCCGGTGAGCTCAACACACACTTGGTTGGATGATTGGGCATGACAGACTCATAGACGCAACGGCTCCATGCTTCTGACGCCTCAACTTCCCTGTCGTGGCGGTGGCGCTTCCGCGTGAGATACTTCTCACGTCGTCCCAGCCTGCCCTCTCTCCTCTGCGCCCCAACCCTGCCCGCGCAGGAGGCCGGCCACTTCCTGCTGGTCGTCTGCACCCGCGCTGTGCTGGTGTGCTTGCTCACCCTCGAGGGACGCCTGCAGGTAGAGGGCCTGGCCCGGAGCGTTGCTTTTGAAGCTACCAACCCTGCACAAGGGTGGTGCTGCATACGGCTTGGGCAGAGGGAGGATTTGACGTGGGCACTCCCTCGTTGCCAACACTGGTCCTCATACGTGCTGCATCCTTCCATGATGCTATTCTTAAACGCTGCCAGCTCCAACGCTGCAGGTGCTGCACGTCTTCCTGCCGCCGCCTCGCCTGCCCGCGGACTGCAGCCCCCATGCGGCCTGGCGCCTGAGCTCCCCCCTTCCCGGCGGCCGCCGCGGCAGCGCCAGCGGGGCAGCAGCGGCATCGCCCCTGGCCGGCGCAGGGGGTAGCGTTACGGTGCAGCTGGCTGTGGCCTGGCAGTGGAGCCTGTCCGTCTACAGGGCGGTGCTGCTGCAGCGCCGCCCACCGGCAGCACCGCCCACCAGCGCACCCGGCGCGCCACCGCAGCGGCTGCCGCCGCCCGCGCTGCTGCGCAGCTGGACGGTGCCGGGGGGTGCCGGCGGCGCCGGCGGCGCCCCCGCCAGCCCTGCTGGCAGCGCCGAGGCGGGCGTGTGCTGCTGCCACTTTTTGGACTCTGGACCCCTGGTGAGGCGCCCGCTGGGGGTTCATGGTCTGCCTTGGGCACGGCCACAGCGCTGCGCTGTCTGGTGTTGTTGCCGCACTGAAGATGCCGTGCACAGTCTGCCCCTGCGCGCGCGCCCCCCCCCCCCCCCCCTCCGTATCCGCCGCCGCCGCGCGCGGCCCCCCCACCCCCACCCCCACCCCCACCCCCCACCCCCCACCCCCTGGGCCCCACCCACTCACCCTCCCCCCCCCGCTCTCTGTTTTGCTGCAGGTGGTTGTGAGCAGCCAGGGAGAGACATCCACTGCGGTGCACGTGTACCGACGTGACGCCCTGACCACAGCAGGCATGGCATGCGCAGCAGGCAGCACCGGCGGCAGCGGCGGCGGCGCTGTCAGCGAAGAGGGGGCGGTGGAGAGCATGCTGCTGAGGGATTGGGTGGTGGCTGGCCAGGTGAGGCTGCTGATATTTTGAGTGTCCTTGATGCAGGGTATGCTTTGCAAGCGGCTGCGTGCCTGCGTCTCGTGCGCCCGGGGCTCGCACGCCGCCTGTGGGCGGTTGTTTTTACAATCAATCAATTAATCAATCAATTACATTTAAAGTCCACGGGGAGCCAGCAGGGGTCTCATGGGACTGGGCGGGGGGAGAAGGGTGTGTGAGTGGAGTTCATAGCATTGGGAGAAGTACTGTGCGGTGCGGGCGCCAGGCTGGCTGGGCCAGCCAGGCCTGTGGGGTGGAAATTGAGGGCGGGAATAAGTGTGCGAAGTGGGTGCGGAGGGTGGTATAGAGGGGGCATTGAAAGAGGAAGTGTGCCACGTCTTCTTTGGGAGCAGGGCAATGGGGGCAGCGCAGGGCATGTGCCCGTCGGGCAGTGGCTGCCTCGCGGGCGGTGGGGGCGCAGCGATCGAGGGAGGCGCATGCGGGGCAAAACCAGTCACCGGGTGGGGGCTCTGGGAGGGGAGGGTCTAAGCAGTGGCAGTGCCATGCCATGTCGCAAGAGTCGCAGAGGAGGAGGGGGTTGCCAATGGGCCATTTGTGGGCGCCGCAGGAGCGGCAGGGTTTGTGGTGGTGGAGTTGGTTTTCGGCAGTTTTTTGGTAGCGGGAGGTGTGCTCAGCGAGCCAATGGTTGCCGCAGCGGATGCGGACAAGGGCGGTGCGGTGTTCGTGGGGGATAGGTGGGTCGGAGAGGTAGGGTTGGGGGGATGAGGGGAAGGCAGGGACAAGGGACATGTATGCTGCGCTTTGCGAGCCGCTGCTGCGGCGGCCAGGGGCTGCTGCAGCAGGGGCGGCGGCAGCCGCCAGTTTGCGGTACCATTGCGCGGCCCAGTGCTGCGCGGTCGCATGCCGCACATCGGGGCGCTTCAGAGCTGCCAGGTCATCGGGGGTGGGGGCTGCGAGCCCGAGCGTGCTGGTGAGGTGGTGCTGGAGGGCGCCGAGGCCGGTGCGGCCGCTTTGTAGCGGCTGCTGCTCGAGCTGCTGCGCTGCCAGAAAGGCGCGCTTGACGGGGCGATCGTCGGGGAGGGCTGCTACGCGGCTGAAGTAGCTGGCGGCGAGGCGGGTCCAATGGAGGGAGAGGGGGGTGCGGCCAAATTCAGCGTACGTGGCGGCGGTGCGGGTGGTGGGGTGCATGCCAGCTATGCGGCGGAGGAAGCGGCGGTGGAGAGTTTCGGCAGCGTCACGGGCTGTGGAGGCGCCGGGGGCAAAGGACCAGATTTCGGCGGCATAGGAGAGGACGGGGGAGATGAGGGAGTCGAAGAGGCGGCACATGAGGGAGGGTGTGGTGATGCCGAGCTCGGTGCAGCGGTGGTATAGACCGTGGAGGGCGCGCTGTCCAGCGGCGTGGAGGTGGGTGGGGGCCATGGTGAGACCACGTGTGTTATGGAAGGTGATACGAAGGTAGCAGCACAGCACAAGGGTGATGACATGCCCAACTGCGCCCCTCTGCTGCTGCTGCTGCAGGCGGTGGCGTTTGCGGGCACAGGCAGCGCGGCCTTCCACCAGTCGGCAGCCGGCTTTGGCGACCAGCTGCTGCTGCTCAACTCGCAGGGTGGGGGGGCTTACCGCTGTACCGGGCTCAACTGCCTGCTGCGCTGGTTTCCTGCTATATGAGATGGAAGCGCGTAGGCAGGGGGTAAAGTGCTGCACGGAGTTCGGCTGGGGGGTCTTGCTGGCGGCAGGGTCAGACAGGGGGCTCACGGCGGGCACGCGTGGCAAGCATCTGCGGCCAGCGCAGTTTCTGCAGCTGGTTTGCATCTGGTTCTGCAGCGTGCTGTTATTGGGTATCGACATGCATTACTCCACAACAAGGCGTCGCCCTGTCCTCGCTTGCCATCCCTGCAGGCGTGCGCGTGGTGCAGCTACTGAGCTGGCAGCAGCGCCTGTCGGCCCTGGTGTCGCACCAGCAGCTGCCCGCGGCGCTGCTGGCGGCGGTGCGAGTCTACCAAGCGGCCACGGGCGCAGCAGCAGCGGCCGGCGACAGGCAGCTTGCGGTGCCAGAGGCGGCGTGGCCGGCCGACGGCCAGGCGGCGCCTGCGCCCGAGGTGCAGCGGCAGCTGCTCACCATTCTGTGTGCCCTGGTGGACCAAGAGCTTGCCCAGCAGCAGGCCCAGCAGCAGCAGCAGCAGCAGCAGGCACAGCAGGAGGGCGGCACAGAGCAGGCGAGCAGCGCAGACGCCGGCGCAGCCGGCGGCAGTGTAGCAGGTGACGGCACAGCAGCCGGCGGCGGCGCAGCGGTGGAGCGGCTGGCAGACACTGCAGTCGGCTGCTGCCTGCTGGTGCGCCGGCCGGATGCTTTGTGGGAGCACCTGTGGCCCCGCTTCCAGCGCTGGCCACCCGCAGCAGCCGCCTTCCTGCAGCACCTGCTGCCGGCCATCCTCTCCGACCGCCTGCCCAGCGTGGCACCAGAGGTGGGCAACCCCTGGGTCGGTTGGTTGGTCTCCATCGTTACTGCTGCGTACCCTCTTGGGCATGCACGAAGCCCTGCTCGGGGGGTAGGCACTTCGTCTTCCTGCATGTGCCACTTGGCTGCGCTCGCCACGTCATCACCACCACCTCGGTGCCGACCTGCCAGCCCTCCCTGCCTGCACCTCCAACCCTCGTCTGCGTCCTCCCTGCTGTGCCTGCTGCGCCGTGCAGGTCATGCAAGCGCTGGTGGAGCACTGCGTGGCGGAGGGGCGGCCCGAGGCGGTGGAGCGCTGCGTGCTGAAAATGGACCTGCTGAGCCTAGACCTGAACCAGGCAAGGGGGGCTTTTTTGTGTTGTGCGCTGTGCGCTGTGCGCTGCGTGCTGAAAGTGGACTGCCGAGCTTTGGCCTAAACCAGGCGAAAGGCTGCAGCGTGCTCTCCCCGCTGACGCTTGTCCCAGCAGCAAAGCACCCCTTCCGATGAGGTGCGCTCGTGCAGCTGCGCCTCGCCCAGCCACCTCCTCACTCGCCCCAACCTCCCTTCTCTCCCCCTTGCAGCTCATCCCCCTGTGCATCCGGCACCGCCTGTTCTCGGCGCTGCTCCACATCTTTGCCTCGGCCCTGCAAGACCACAGCACGCCCGCCGCGCTGCTGCTGGTGGCGGCGGCCGCGGCGGGCGAGGCGGAGGCGGAGGCGGCAACCGCGGCGGCGGCAGCGGAGCTGGCGGCGGCGGCAGCAGGCGGAGCGTGGGCAGCGGCGCAGGGCTCGACGGCGGCGGCGGCGCTGCAGGCGCGGGAAAGCCTGCGGCTGGCTTACAAGCTGCTCCTCTTCCTGCGCTGCTGCCTGCTGGGGCTTGGGTACCCGCCAGGTGGGCACAGCGCGTGCAGCGGGGCTGCGGGGCTGGGGAGCGGCAAGCGTGCTTCCTGGCAAGGTGGGGGGGGTACACTCGCCACAGGCCTGGCCCGCTGGCGTGCATCCCTCAACCCTCCACGGTTGCTGTGCTCAGTGTGCGCTCGGCGCCGCCCCTGCCTGCAGGCGCCGGCGGCGTGCCGCCTGAGCAGCAGCAGCGCGGCAAGGCGCAGGCGCTGGTCTTCCTGTTATTCAGCACGGGGCTCTCTGGTGCGGTGGGGGGGCTAATTGGGGTTGGTCCGGGCGGGGGGGGGGGGGGGGCATTGGGCGCCTGCCCAGAGGGGCGAGACCCTGCTTCCTTGCGCAGGCGCGGCCAAAGAACCTGCGCTGGGTGTTGCTCGTTGTCAGTGCCTGCACGTCTCCCGCTGCTGCTGGTGCGCCCCCGTCCTCCTCCTCCTCCTCCTCTGCGTCTACTGCTATGTCGAGGCCTATGCCGCCCCGCGGCGTGGGACCTGCAGGCAGACCGGGGCAGGAGGGTTGGGAGAAGGGCAGGCATCGTCAGATCTCGAAAGGCAACTCGCTCCGGTGGCCGTCGGCCTGTACATGCATGTCCTGCCACCACCACCCCGCTTGCCTGCGCTGAACACGCCGCTGAGCATGTCTGCAGCGCCCGCCGCCAGCAGCGTAGGCTGCGCGCCTTCCTGGCCACTGGGCGCCGCGTGCTGCCCATCTCCCGTCTTCAGCGCCAGCTGCGCCGCGCGCCGCTTCCACACAGTAGCGGCCAAGCTGGCAGCAGCCTGGTGCCCTTGCCAACGCTTCCCTCCCCAACGCTTCCCTCCCCAACGCTTCTCTTGCCACGCTTCCCTCCCCAACACTTCCCTCCCCGACGTTTCTCTTGCCACGCTTCCCTCCCCAACGCTTCCCTCCCCAACGCTTCTCTTGCTACGCTTCCCTCCCCAACGCTTCCCTCCTCAACGCTTCCCTCCCCAACGCTTCCCTTGCCACGCTTTCCTCCCCAACGCTTCCCTTGCCAACGCTTCCCTTGCCACGCTTCCCTCCCCAACGCTTCCCTTGCCAGGCTTCGCTTGCCAACGCTTCCCTTGCCACGCTTCCCTCCCCAACGCTTCTCTCCCCAACGCTTCCCTTGCCAACGCTTCTCTTGCCACGCTTCCCTCCCCAACGCTTCCCTCCCCAACGCTTCTGTTGCCACGCTTCGCTTGCCAACGCTTCCCTCCCCAACTCTTCTCTTGCCACCTTCCCTCCCCAACGCTTCCCTCCCCAACGCTTCCCTCCCCAACGCTTCTCTTGCCACCTTCCCTCCCAAACGCTTCTCTTGCCACGCTTCCCTCCCAAACGCTTCTCTTGCCAACGCTTCCATCCCCAACGCTTCCCTCCCCAACGCTTCCTCCAACGCTTCCCTCCCCAACGCTTCCCTCCCCAACGCTTCTCTTGCCACCTTCCCTCCCCAACACTTCCCTCCCCAACGTTTCTCTTGCCACGCTTCCCTCCCCAACGCTTCCCTCCCCAACGCTTCTCTTGCCACGCTTCCCTCCCCAACGCTTCCCTCCCCAACGCTTCTGTTGCCACGCTTCGCTTGCCAACGCTTCCCTCCCCAACTCTTCTCTTGCCACCTTCCCTCCCCAACGCTTCCCTCCCCAACGCTTCCCTCCCCAACGCTTCTCTTGCCACCTTCCCTCCCAAACGCTTCTCTTGCCACGCTTCCCTCCCAAACGCTTCTCTTGCCAACGCTTCCATCCCCAACGCTTCCATCCCCAACGCTTCCCTCCCCAACGCTTCCCTCCCCAACGCTTCCCTCCCCAACGCTTCTCTTGCCACCTTCCCTCCCCAACACTTCCCTCCCCAACGTTTCTCTTGCCACGCTTCCCTCCCAAACGCTTCTCTTGCCAACGCTTCCCTCCCCAACGCTTCCCTCCCCAACGCTTGCCTCCCCAACGCTCCCTCCCCAACACTTCTCTTGCCACGCTTCCCTCCCCAACGCTTCTCTTGCCACGCTTCCCTCGCCAACGCTTCCCTCCCCAACGCTCCCCTCCCCAACACTTCCCTCCCCAACGCTTCCGTCCCCAACGCTTCCCTCCCCAACGCTTCCCTCCCCAACGCTTCCCTCCCCAACCCTTGCCTCCCCAACGCTCCCTCCCCAACGCTTCTCTTGCCACCTTCCCTCCCCAACGCTTCTCTTGCCACGCTTCCCTCCCAAACGCTTCTCTTGCCAACGCTTCCCCCCCCCCCCCCCACGCTTCCTCCCCAACGCTTCCTCCCCAACGCTTCCCTTCCCCAACGCTTCTCTTGCCACCTTCCCTCCCCAACGCTTCCCCCCCAACGTTTCTCTTGCCACGCTTCCCTCCCCAACGCCCTCCCCAACGCTTTCTCTGCCACGCTTCCCTCCCCAACGCTTCCCTCCCCAACGCTCCCTCCCCAACACTTCCCTCCCAACGCTTCCCTCCCCAACGCTTCCCTCCCCAACGCTTCTCTTGCCACCTTCCCTCCCAACGCTTCTCTTGCCAACGCTTCCCTCCCCAACGCTTCCCTCCCCAACGCTTTCCTCCCCAACGCTTTCCTTGCTTCCCTCCCCAACGCTTCTCTTTGCCACGCTTCCCTCCCCAACCTTCCCCCCAACGCTTCCCTCCCCAACGCTTCTCTTGCCACACGCTTGCGAACGCTTCTCTGCCAACGCTTCCCTCCCCAACGCTTCTCTTGCCACGCTTCCCAAACGCTTCCCAATCCCCAACGCCAACGCTTCCCCTCCCCAAACGCTTGCCAACGCTTCCTCCCCAACGCTTCCCCAACGCTTCCCTCCCAACGCTTCTCGCAAACACGCTTTCCCCAAACGCTTCTCTTGCCAACGCTTCCTCCCCAACGCTTCCCTCCCCAACGCTTCCCTCCCCAACGCTTCCTCCCCAACGCTTCCTCCCCAATGCTTCTCTTGCCACCTTCCCTCCCCAACACTTCCCTCCCCAACGTTTCTTCTTGCCACGCTTCCCTCCCCAACGCTTCCCTCCCCAACGTTGCCACGCTTCCCTCCCAACGCTTCCCTCCCAACGCTTCCCTCCCCAACGCTTCCCTCCCCAACGCTTCCCTCCCCAACGCTTCTCTTGCCACCTTCCCTCCCCAACCCAACGCCCCAACGCTTCCCTCCCCAACGCTTGCCTCCCCAACGCCCACCTTCCCTCCCAACGCTCTCTTTGCCACGCTTCCCTCCCCAACCCTTTCCTCCCAACGCTTCCCTCCCCAACGCTTCTCTTCTTTCGCTTCTCTTGCCAACGCTTCCCTCCCCAACGCTTCTCCCACGCTTCCCCAAACGCTTCCCAACAACGCTTCCCTCCCAACGCTTCCCTCCCCAAACGCTTCTCCCAACGCTTTCCCCAACGCTTCCCTCCCAACGCTGCCAAACCTTCCCTCCAACGCTTCCCTCCCAACGCTTCTTGCCAACGCTTCCTCCCCAACGCTTCCCTCCCCAACGCTTTCCCTCCCAACCTCCCTCCCCACGCTTCCCTCCCCAACGCTTCTCTTGCCAACGCTTCCCTTCCCAACACTTCCCTCCCCAACGCTTGCCACGCTTCCCTCCCCAACGCTTCCCTCCCCAACGCTTCTCTTGCCACGCTTCCCTCCCCAACGCTTCCCTCCCCAACGCTCCCTCCCCAACACTCCCTCCCCAACGCTTCCCTCCCAATCCCTCCCCAACGCTTCTCTTGCCACCTTCCCTCCCCAACGCTTCTCTTGCCAACGCTTCCCTCCCCAACGCTTCCCTCCCCAACGCCCTCCCAACGTTCTTCCCTCCCAACGCTTCTCTTCCTTCCCCCAACGCTTTCTCCCAACGCTTCCTCCCCAACGCGCTTCCCCCAACGCTTCCCTCCCCAACGCAACAACGCTTCTCTTGCCACCTTCCCTCCCCAACACTTCCCTCCCCAACGTTTCTCTTGCCACGCTTCCCTCCCCAACGCTTCCCTCCCCAACGCTTCTCTTGCCACGCTTCCCTCGCCAACGCTTCCCTCCCCAACGCTCCCTCCCCAACACTTCCCTCCCCAACGCTTCCGTCCCCAACGCTTCCCTCCCCAACGCTTCTCTTGCCACCTTCCCTCCCCAACGCTTCTCTTGCCAACGCTTCCCTCCCAACGCTTCCCTCCCCAACGCTTGCCTCCCAACGCTCCCTCCCCGACACTTCCTTGCCACGCTTCCCTCCCCAACGCTTCTCTTGCCACGCTTCCCTCCCCAACACTTCCCTCCCAACGCTTCCCTCCCCAACGCTTCTCTTGCCACCGCTTGCGAACGCTTCCTTGCCAACGCTTCCCTCCCCAACGCTTCTCTTGCCACGCTTCCCGCCCCAATGCTTCCCTTGCCACGCTTCCCAATGCTTCCCTCCCCAACGCTTCCCTCCCAACGCTTCCCTCCCCAACGCTTCTCTTGCCACGCTTCCATCCCCAAACGCTTCCCTCCCCAAACCTTCCCTCCCGCTTCTCTTCTTCCCTCCCAACGCTCCCAACGCTTCCCCAACGCTTCCCTCCCCAACGCTTCCCTCCCCAACGCTTCCCTCCCCAACGCTCCCTCCCCAACGCTTCCCTCCCCAACGCTTTCTTCTTCCCTCCCAACACTTCCCTCCCCAACGTCTGCCACGCTTCCCTCCCAACGCTTCCCTCCCCAACGCTTTCTCTT
>LHPF02000074.1:0-68133 GCA_002245815.2 Micractinium conductrix
CGCCGCCACCCTCGCCGTCACCACCACTCCCTCCCAAGCCCCTCGCCGCCACGCCACCCTCTCCCTTCTCCGCCGCCGCCACCCAGCCCCTCGCCGCCACCTCCACCCACTCCCTCGCCGCCGCCGCCCCCCTCTCTCTCGCCGCCGCTGCCACCCTCTCCCTCTCCGCCGCCGCCACCCAACCCCTCGCCGCCGCCGCCACCCTCGCCGTCACCACCACTCCCTCCAAGCCCCTCGCCGCCGCCGCCACCCTCTCCATCACCGCCGCCGCCGCCACCCTCTCCCTCCGCCGCCGCCACCACCCAGCCCCTCGCCGCCGCCGCCACCCTCGCCATCACCACCAACTCCCTCCCAGCCCCTCGCCGCCGCCGCCACCCTCTCCCTCTCCGCCGCCGCCACCCAGCCCCTCGCCGCCACCTCCACCCTCTCCCTCTGCCGCCGCCGCCACCCCTCTCCCTCGCCGCCGCCACCACCCAGCCCCTCGCCGCCGCCGCCACCCTCGCCATCACCACCACTCCCTCCCAGCCCCTCGCCCGCCGCCGCCACCCTCTCCCTCCGCCGCCGCCGCCACCCTCTCCCTCGCCGCCGCCACCACCCAGCCCCTCGCCGCCGCCGCCACCCTCGCCGCCGTCACCACCACTCCCTCCCAGCCCCTCGCCGCCGCTGCCACCCCTCCCTCTCCGCCGCCCCCCAGCCCCTCTCCCCGCCGCCGCCGCCCCCCTCTCCAGGCCGCCGCTGCCACCCTCTCCCTCTCCGCCGCCCGCCACCCTCTCCCTCTCCGCCGCCGCCACCCAGCCCTCGCCGCCGCCGCCACCCTCGCCCGTCACCACCACTCCCCCCCAGCCCCTACCGCCGCCGCCGCCACCCTCTCCCTCGCCGCCGCCGCCACCCTCTCCCTCGCCGCCGCCGCCACCCAACCCCTCGCCGCCGCCGCCACCCTCTCCTCGCCGCACCACCACCCCTCAGCCCCTCGCCCGCCGCCGCCACCCTCTCCCTCGCCCGCCGCCGCCACCCTCTCCCTCGCCCGCCGCCACCACCCAGCCCCTCGCCGCCGCCGCCACCCCTCGCCGCCGTCCACCACCACTCCCTCCAGCCCCTCGCCGCCGCCGCCACCCTCTCCCTCTCCGCCGCCGCCACCCTGCCCCTCGCCGCCACCTCCACCCCCCCTCCGCAGCCGCCCTCGCCCCCCTCTCCCCTCCCCGCCGCATGCCACCCTCTCCCTCTCCGCCGCGCCACCCAACCCCTCGCCGCCGCCGCCACCCTCGCCGTCATCCACCACTCCTCCCAGCCCCTCGCCGCCGCCGCCACCCTCCCCTCGCCGCCGCCGCCACCCTCTCCCTCGCCGCCGCCACCACCCAGCCACCTCCGCCGCCGCCGCCCACCCTCGCCGCCGTCACCACCACTCCCCTCCCAGCCCCTCGCCGCCGCTGCCACCCTTCTCCCCTCCGCCGCCGCCCACCCTCTCCCTCGCCGCCGCCGCCCCCCCCCCAGGCCGCCGCTGCCACCCTCTCCCCTCTCCGCCGCCGCCACCTCTCCCTCTCCGCCGCCGCCACCCAGCCCTCGCCGCCGCGCCACCCTCGCCGCCCACCACTCCCCCCAGCCCCTCGCCGCCGCTGCCACCCTCTCCCTCGCCGCCGCCGCCGCCCAGCCCCTCGCCGCCACCTCCACCCCTCCCTCGCCGCCGCCGCCCCCCTCTCCCTCGCCGCCGCTGCCACCCTCTCCCTCTCCGCCGCCGCCACCCAGCCCCTCGCCGCCACCTCCACCCTTCTCCCACCGCCGCCCCCCCTCCCCTCGCCGCCGCTGCCACCCTCTCCCTCTCCGCCGCTGCCACCCACCCCTCGCCGCCCGCCACCCTCCCCTCGCCGCCGCCGCCCCCCTCCCCTCGCCGCCGCTGCCACCCTCTCCCTCTCCCGCCGCCGCCACCCTCTCCCTCTCGCCGCCGCCACCCAACCCCTCGCCGCCGCCGCCACCCTCGCCGTCCCACCACTCCCTCCCAGCCCCTCGCGCCGCTGCCACCCTCTCCCTCTCCGCCGCCGCCACCCAGCCCCTCGCCGCCACCTCCACCCTCTCCCTCGCCGCCGCCGCCCCCCTCTCCCTCTCCGCCGCCCCACCCTCCCCTCGCCGCCGCTGCCACCCTCTCCCCTCCCGCCGCCGCCGCCCAGCCCCTCGCCGCCACCCCACCCTCTCCCTCGCCGCCGCCGCCCCCCTCTCCCTCGCCGCCCGCTGCCACCCTCTCCCTCTCCCGCCGCCGCCACCCAGCCCCTCCACCGCCCACCCTCCACCCCTCGCCGTCACCTCCACTCCCTCCCAGCCCCTCGCCGCCGCCGCCACCCTCCCCTCGCCGCCGCCGCCACCCTCTCCCTCGCCGCCGCCGCCACCCAACCCCTCGCCGCCGCCGCCACCCTCGCCGTCACCACCACTCCCTCCCAGCCCTCGCCGTCACCACCCCTCCCCTCCCAGCCCCTCCGCCGCCGCCGCCACCCTCTCCCTCGCCGCCGCCGCCCCCCTCTCCCTCGCCGCCGCTGCCACCCTCTCCCTCTCCGCCGCCGCCACCCAACCCCTCGCCGCCGCCGCCACCCTCGCCGTCACCACCACTCCCTCCCAAGCCCCTCGCCGCCGCCCGCCACCCCCCGCCTCGCCGCCGCCGCCACCCTCTCCTCCCCGCCGCCACCACCCAGCCCCTCTCCGCCCCGCCACCCGCCCCCCCCCCCCCCGCCACCCCTCCCCCCCTCGCCGCCGCCCGCCACCCTCTCCCTCGCCGCCGCCACCCCCCCCCCCCCCCACCCACCCCTCGCCGCCGCCGCCACCCTCGCCGTCTCCACCACTCCCTCCCAGCCCCTCGCCGCCGCCGCCGCCACCCCTCTCCCTCTCCGCCGCCGCCACCCCCCCTCTCCGCCGCGCCACCCACCCCTCCCCCCTCGCCGCCGCCGCCACCCCCTCCCCGCCGCCCTGCCACCCTCTCCCCTCCCCGCCGCCACCCACCCCTCGCCCGCCACCGCCTCCACCCTCTCCCCGCCCGCCGCCGCCCCCCCTCCCCTCGCCGCCACTGCCACCCTCTCCCTCGCCGCCGCCGCCACCCAACCCCTCGCCGCCGCCGCCACCCTCGCCGTCACCACCACTCTCTCCCAGCTCCTCGCCGCCGCCGCCACCCTCCCCCTCGCCGCCGCCGCCACCCTCTCCCTCTCCGCCGCCGCCACCCGCCCCTCGGCCGCCGCCGCCACCCGCCCCCCGCCCTCCACCCCACCCCACCCCTCCCCCCCCCCCCCCCCTCCCCCACTGCCACCCTCTCCCTCGCCGCCGCCGCCACCCAACCCCTCGCCGCCGCCGCCACCCTCGCCGTCACCGCCTCTCCACCACTCTCTCCCAGCTCCTCGCCGCCGCCGCACCCCCCCCCCCCCCCGCCACTCTCCCCCGCCGCCGCCCCACCCGCCCCCGCCGCCCCCCCCCCGCCGTCACCACCACTCCCTCCCAGCCGCTCGCCGCCGCCGCCACCCTCCCCCTCGCCGCCGCCGCCACCCTCTCCCTCTCCGCCGCCGCCACCCAGCCCCTCGCCGCCGCCGCCACCCAACCCCTCGCCGCCGCCGCCACCCTCGCCGTCACCGCCTCTCCACCACTCTCTCCCAGCTCCTCGCCGCCGCCGCCACCCTCTCCCTCTCCGCCGCCGCCACCCAACCCCTCGCCGCCGCCGCCACCCTCGCCGTCACCACCAGTCCCTCCAGCCCCTCGCCGCCGCTGCCACCCTCCCCCTCGCCGCCGCCGCCACCCTCTCCCTCGCCGCCGCCACCACCCAGCCCCTCGCCGCCGCCGCCACCCTCGCCGTCACCACCACTCCCTCCCAGCCCCTCGCCGCCGCCGCCACCCTCTCCCTCTCCGCCGCCGCCACCCAGCCCCTCGCCGCCACCTCCACCCTCTCCCTCGCCGCCGCCGCCCCCCTTTCCCTCGCCGCCGCTGCCACCCTCTCCCGCTCCGCCGCCGCCACCCAACCCCTCGCCGCCGCCGCCACCCCTCGCCGTCACCACCACTCCCTCCAAGCCCCTCGCCGCCGCCGCCACCCTCCCCCTCGCCGCCGCCGCCACCCTCTCCCTCGCCGCCGCCGCCACCCAGCCCCTCGCCGCCGCCGCCACCCTCTCCTTCTCCGCCGCCACCACCCAGCCCCTCTCCGCCGCCGCCACCCAGCCCCTCACCGCCTTCTCCACCGCCACCTCCCAGCCCCTCGCCGCCGCTGCCACCCTCTCCCTAGCCGCCGCCGCCCCCCTCTCCCTCGCCGCCGCTGCCACCCTCTCCCTCTCCGCCGCCGCCACCCAACCCCTCGCCGCCGCCGCCACCCTCGCCGTCACCACCACTCCCTCCCAGCCCGTCGCCGCCGCCGCCACCCAGCCCCTCTCCGCCGCCGCCACCCAGCCCCTCACCGCCTTCTCCACCGCCACCTCCCAGCCCCTCGCCGCCGCCTCCACCCTCTCCCTCGCCGCCACTGCCACCCTCTCCCTCGCCGCCGCCGCCACCCAGCCCCTCTCCGCCGCCGCCACCCAGCCCGTCACCGCCTTCTCCACCGCCACCTCCCAGCCCCTCGCCGCCGCCTCCACCCTCTCCCTCGCCGCCACTGCCACCCTCTCCCTCGCCGCCGCCGCCACCCAACCCCTCGCCGCCGCCGCCACCCTCGCCGTCACCGCCTTCTCCACCACTCTCTCCCAGCTCCTCGCCGCCGCCGCCACCCTCCCCCTCGCCGCCGCCGCCACTCTCTCCCTCGCCGCCGCCACCACCCAGCCCCTCGCCGCCGCCGCCACCCTCGCCGTCACCACCACTCCCTCCCAGCCGCTCGCCGCCGCCGCCACCCTCCCCCTCGCCGCCGCCGCCACCCTCTCCCTCTCCGCCGCCGCCACCCAGCCCCTCGCCGCCGCCGCCACCCAGCCCGTCACCGCCTTCTCCACCGCCACCTCCCAGCCCCTCGCCGCCGCCTCCACCCTCTCCCTCGCCGCCGCTGCCACCCTCTCCCTCTCCGCCGCCGCCACCCAACCCCTCGCCGCCGCCGCCACCCTCGCCGTCACCACCACTCCCTCCCAGCGCCTCGCCGCCGCCGCCACCCTCTCCCTCTCCGCCGCCGCCACCCAGACCCTCGCCGCCACCTCCACCCTCTCCCTCGCCGCCGCCGCCACCCTCTCCCTCGCAGCCGCCGCCACCCTCGCCGTCACCACCACTCCCTCCGAGCCCCTCGCCACCGCCGCCACCCCCTCCCACTCCGCTGCCGCCACCCTCTCCGTCTCCGCCGCCGCCACCCAGCCCCTCGCCGCCGCCGCCACCCTCTCCCACTCCGCCGCCGCCACCCTCGCCGTCACTACCACTCCCTCCGAGCCCCTCGCCGCCGCCGCCACCCTCTCCCTCTCCGCCGCCTCCACCCTCTCCCTCTCCGCCGCCGCCACCCAGCCCCTCCCTGCCGCCGCCACCCAGCCCCTCACCGCCTTCTCCACCGCCACCTCGCAGCCCCTCGCCGCCGCCGCCACCCTCTCCCACTCCGCGGCCGCCACCCTCTCCCTCTCCGCCGCCGCCACCCAGCCCCTCGCTGCCACCGCCGCCCTCTCCCACTCCGCCGCCGCCACCCTCGCCGTCACCACCACTCCCTCCGAGCCCCTCGCCGCCGCCGCCACCCTCTCCCTCTCCGCCGCCTCCACCCTCTCCCTCGCCGCCATCGACACCATCTCCCTCTCCACCGCCGCCGCCCAGACCCTCACCGCCGCCGCCACCCAGCCCCTCACCGCTACCTCCACCCTCTCCCTCTCCGCCACCCTCTCCCTCTCCGCCGCCTCCTCCCAGGCCCTCACCGCCACCTCCACCCTCGCCTTCTCCACCGCAACCTCCCAGCCCCTCGCCGCCGCCGCCACCCAGCCCCTCGCCGCCGCCGCCACCCTCGCCGTCACCACCTCTCCCTCCGAGCCCCTCGCCGCTGCCGCCACCCTCTCCCTCTCCGCCGCCGCCGCCCAGGCCCTCACCGCCGCCGCCACCCAGCCCCTCACCGCCACCTCCACCCTCGCCTTCTCCACCGCCACCTCCCAGCCCCTCGCCGACGCCGCCTACCTCTCCCTCTCCGCCACCGCCACCCTCTCCCTCTCCACCGCCTCCACCCAGGCCCTCCCCGCCACCGCCACCCTCTCTTTTGCCGCCACCACCCTCGCCCTTTCCACCCCCACCCTTTCCCTCACTTCACCCTTTCCCGCCACCACCCTCGCCCTCGCTGCCACCGCCTATTCCCCACCCTGGCCCCGTACTCACATTTACCCTGCAGAGGGTTGAAAGCAGTACTGAGCCATCCCTGCTCGACCCAGCCCAGCAGAGGCAGCTGGTTACTGCACTTGAGCAAGGATCGTCTCGCAACTTCAACGCGTCACAGCCTGCAGTCGTGTTGTTGCAAGAGAGCCCGCCTGGCAGCGGCGCCCTGCTCGTCACCTGCCTGTTTCCAGCAGGCGACAGCTCAGCAGCGTGGCAGCTGGGCATTGCTCTGCTGACAGAGCCGCAGCAAACTCTTCCAATAGTCATGTTTGGGCCGCTGGCAATCGTGGACATGAGCTTCAACTGGCAGCCGCTGGTGCTCAGTCCGCCTTCGCCACCGCTGCCACCGCGCCCATTCCCGCCGCCACCGCGAACCCCAAGACCCTCACCACCGCTGCCGTCACCCTCACCACCGCCGCCATCACCCTCACCACCGCCACCTTCTCCAAACCCGCCTCCGCCCAGCCCCTTCCCACCGCCGCCCGCACCTTCACCGCCCCGTCCCACTTCATTCCCACTGCCAGCTGGCCCCTTCCCACCGCCGCCTAGCCCCTCGCCACGACCTTCCAGCCCCCCATCACCTCCATGGCCACCGCCGCCCAGCGTCTCACCACCCCAACCCTCGCTTGCTTTCCCAACCCTCTCGCCACCGCCACCAGCCAGGCCACCACCCACGCTGTCCATCACCCTCCGCTGGATGGGGCCTGGCCCCTCGGGTGGGCCCGTGGCGGTGACAGAGAGGGACCTTCAGGTGTGTTTGCGTGTGCGTGCGTGCGTGCGTGCGTGCGTGCGTGCGTGCGTGCGTGCGTGCGTGCGTGCGTGCGTGATGTCACTGTGTACACATTTATTTGAGTCCATACGACCTGCTCAGGGGTTGGTTCTTTGAAGAAGTGAACCTGAAAGCACGCAATGTGTTCCTGTGAATGTGTCCCACCCTGCTTGCAACCTTCTCTTCGGGGGTCTTTCTGGGGCGTCTGATGTCGGCGCAAGCGCCATCTGGGTACCTGTTCCCACCTGCAGCCACAAAGGCACAGCATTCGCTTCGTCCCAGTGTCCGCTGTGCAAACCGCAGGTCAGAGAGAGTAACGCACACGACTGTGCCTCCTTCCCTGCAGGACATCATGGCAGCGCTCGAGGCGGCAGCAGGGGAGTCTGCAGGCGGCTCGCTGCCGCCGCACTTTACACTGGCTGTCCTCCCAAACTTGACCCACGCCGAACTTCTGCATGTGATTGGAGAGTTTCCAGGCGCAGACGGCGCAGCGGCGGCGCGCAAGCTGGGCAGCAGGCTGCAGGTGGGGCTGCGCTGGGGTCCGCCGGCACCGTCGCTGCCGCCGCTTGCGCTGCCGCCACCGCTGCTCCTGCCGCTGCTGCGTGCAGCTGGCCCAAACCCGTCATTGGAGGACTTTATGAGGGGCATCGACAGAACATGACGTTATGTGACGTGTTGTTGAGCCCCTTGGTAGCTGGGAATCGCGCGGGACTTGTCGCCTCTTGGTCCGCCAAATCTAGACCGCGTAAGTCACCATCATTCGTCACACTTTCCCATTTTTCTGGGGGACTTCCCCTTGCCAACTGTGCAGACTCAGCCAGCTAGCCTGCTCCCACGAGAACGATTCGGGGGGTGATTGTTTCTGATGTGGCGGTAGAAGGGGTGCCATTGCAGGTACGTAGGAGGAGGGGTTGAAAGGAAGGGTGTGCATGGTGTTTGGGCCGACGTTGACGTCAAACCGGCCATCCAGGTGGCCAGACAGGCAGGTCTAGGGACCCCCCCCCCTCAACCCTCCTTGCTGCCAGGCCCCTCCCCCTTCCCGTGGCGCACCCGCATGGCTCGTGGGTGTTGTTTCGGTTTTGGCAGGCATGGCGGCGGTGACAGGTCGGTGCCTCCCATCCACACGTGTGCATTGTTGCTGTCTAACGACAGTGCCTGTTGATATGCGCAACATCGCTGGGGTGGGTGCTGGGCCGTCTGTCCGCTGGTGCTAGTGGCTGTGCTTGTCACAACAATCGTGGATTGGCAGCACGGTGGTGCTGGCAGGAGCACAGCTTGGCTGTGCTTGTCACAACAATCGTGGATTGGCAGCACGGTGGTGCTGGCAGGAGGACAGCTTGTCACAAGCTGCCACCTCACCGTGCATGAAGCTGCTCAACCGGGTGCCCGCATGTGTGGCTGCCCCATGCCTGTGCTGCTCGACCCTTTCATGGCTGTCTTGGCGCGCACATACATCTGGCATACTGTGCTTGCACCTGCCGCATCACCCACCTGCCCGCATCCCCTTCTCTGCAGTCTTCCTGCTGCTTTTCGTGGTGCGGCGTCGGCGTGCCACCGCCCAGGCAGAGGCAGAGGCCAACAAGCAGTCGGTAGACATCACAGCGCTGCGCCAGGGCCGGTTGACAATGCAGACAGAGGGCGAAGAGGAGCAGCAGCAGCAGGAGGAGGAGGAGGAGGGCCTCGGCCCTCTGGCTGGCAACAGGCACAGGGTCAGCATGCTGGCAGCAGCACAACATGGAAAGGAGCATCCCAGCAGCATTCATGTGCTGCCAGACTTCAGACCAGACAACAGTGCGGCCGCCGCACATGCGTCGCCAGCAGCAGCGGCAACAGCAATCAGCACAGCTTCCGCTGCCCTTCGTCCGCCTTTGCGTCTGCCCGGAGAAGCATCACCCGTGCTGCCTTCATCCTCCGCCGTCCTGCCCTTTGGCAGCGGCAGCCCTGCTGATGCATCTTTGGGAGCCACAGCAGCGGCTAATGTGCCCCGGAAGACGGATATGGAGCTGGAAGCGCTGGAGCTGGCAGCCCAACAGGTTGGCCTTTGTTCTTTAGTTTGTCTTTTCGTTCAAAAGGGTTCAAACGCGGTACATGGCTGGCAGGCACATCTCTGGCGGGGCCGGGGCGCTGCCTGCCTATTTGCAGTCGACGCGCCAGTGCCCGCAGCTGCTCGGCAGGTTCCTCCTGGGGAGTCAGCAGCAGCCGGTGGTCGCAGGATTGCATGCTGCGCCACCTCCTCCTCAGCTGTGGTAACGCCTTTCCCTCCTGCTTCCCCGTACCTGCGCAACAGCTGTACTCGAGGGAATACGCGCTAAGACAGGAGCTTGCACTGCTTACATCGGAACAGCAGGAAAAGCAGCAGCAACAGGGTGGCACAGCAGCCTGGCAGGCCCTGCGCCAGCTGCTGCCTGAGACGAGCCTGCCGGCCGCATATGCCGGCAGCGGTGCAGCAGCAAGCGACGGTGCGGCTGCTGGCAACGCCAGTCGCAGCTTACAACCATCTTCTGTTCCTGGCAGCCTGCATATCAGCTCATTTTCTGCAACCGTTGCAGGCCAGCTTCCCCCTGGTCAGTCCAGAGAGGGGTCGCTGCAGTGGCACGATAACTTGGCAGGAGATGCTGCGCGCCGTGACAGCGTTGCGGCACTGCGTCGCTTTTCGACGGTGCTGCTCTCGCAACAGGGGCAGCAGGCGCAGCAGCAAAAGCAGCCCCTGCCTGGCTCGCGGCTCTGGCAAGACAACTTGGCGGGTGATGCCGCACGCCGCGACAGCATTGTGGCGCTGCGTCACCTCTCAACGGCGCTGCTTCATCGGCAGCAGCACACGCAGCAGCAGGCACCGCCTGGGTTCCCGGAGTGGCATGACAACAACCTGGCAGGCGATGTCGCACGGCGCGACAGCGCTGTGGCGCTGCGTCGCTTTTCTACCGTACTGCTCCGCCACCAGCAGCAGCAGCAGCAGCAGCAGCAGCAGCAGCAGCAGCAGCAGCAGCAGCAGCAGCAGCAGCAGCAGCAGCAGCCTACGTGGTCGACGCACTCCCCCTTGCTGCAGCGCAGCCAGCAGGGGACAACAACGCCTTATCTCATGTCACCACGGCCACCTGAAGGCCCCGTCATTCTCGACGGTGCAGTGCAGGCCAGCGGCTGGCAGACCAACCCTGCCGCTCGCTCCCTCAACAACACACAGGGATCCCAGTTTGCCTCTGATGAGGAGCAGAGGGGCAGCATGGAGCGCAGTGGCAGCTCGGTGGGCCTGCGCCGCCTGTCGTACGCCCTGCAACGTGTGGTGGCACAGCATGCGGCAGCACAGCAGCGGCAGGCGCACCGTGAGGGAGCACGCATTGGCTCAGCCTCTCGCCAGGGCACGCTGCGCCCGTCCTTCGGCCCCGCGCCTGCTCCACCCCTGCCAGGCCCGCCGCTGCCAGTCTTGCCAGCAGCGATGCAACCGCTGCCTCGGGCACGTGCCTTGCCAGCAAGCCCACTGCCGTCCGGCTCGCAAGAGCAGCGCTAGCTGGGCAGGACAGCGCCAGCAGCTGCGCCACCAGCAGAGCCACCAGTGTGCGCCGCCTGAGCGCTGGGTGTGATGTTTCTGGCTGTGTTGTTTTCAGCGCTGGTCGAACAGCTCGCTTCCCTGTGCTGCTATATGATATCTGCGTTTACTAGCGTCACCAAAATAAACCAAACTAACCTTCGACATGGCTCTTCTTGCAAGGGGGCTGCCCGTGCAAGAGCCCACCGCCTCTTGGCCAGCACATGTGCACCGCTTTCGAAAGTCCTCAATGCCTCCAATCTCCCTTACATCTTATGCCTCCCTCCGTCTTATACTTAGTGCACTGTACATCATTCCCCATCCACCTTGCAACCTTGGATGGGTCCTCCCGCTCTCGTCTCATCCCTCTGTCCCGTCCCTTGCCTGCCGCCTCCCATTGCCCTGGCTGCCATCCATCTGCGATTGTCAAAGCGCGTGCAACAGGAGCAGCAGCAACAGCAGCAGCAGAAGCCTGGCTGTCCACTGATTCCTGCCTCAGAGTGATCGACAATCCAAACAGTGACGGTTTAGGGTTGAGCAGTGTGCTGGCTCTGATAGAGCGCCTTTGGTCCAGGCACCTCTGACACAGATGCAGGGATATGTCCTGCAAGGCAGTACCGCGCAGCAGTTCCAAAAAGCTTGGTTTGGTTCCATTGGTGGCAGCCTTGATTGTAAGCAGGCTTGGTTGGGTGGGGTAAACGTGTAAATGATCTTGGCGAGGTCGGGGAGATCCGCTGTGACCACTGTACTAGCGCCTCGTCCCATCATCGGACTCCGCTCTGCGTGGACGTTAAAGTCACCTTTACCTTTACCTTTTGTGAATGAGATGAGATCACTTCGACCACAGTGTGCGGTCTGACCCACCCGCAACACAAAGAGGCACGTTGAGAGCAAAGCAGCCAAGACTGGGCTGTTTACATGAGGGTGTTGATCAGATAAACAAATATGCAGGATTGGAATGCTGTGCTTATTCAGTCTATCATCTAGAATTCTAGTGGGCGGCGTGGCACGCACCTTGAAATAGCAATGAATGGGGGTTGAGAAAACGAGACTCATGCACGAGAAGTGCTTTCAGGGCGTGCCTCCTCACACCCAGGGCTTAGGCGGGCGGCGCTGCTGCTGACGCTGCTGCGGCGGGCCTGCGGGCGAGCCCTGCTGGTGCTCCTGAGGACGTGGCGATCGCTGCGACTGCTGTGGGCGTATGGAGGCGTTCGGAGGGGAATTAGGTGAGCTTTGGCGGCCCGGAGACAGCTGGCTTCCAGGCGAGCCCTGCTGGCGCTGCTGCTGCAACAGGATCGGCAACGGGCTGACTAAGCGCTGCTGCTGATGCGGGCTCGCCGGCAGGCCACGAGGCAGCGGCAGATCCTGATGTTGCACAGCTGCAGAGCCAGGAAGTGGCGACGCTGGCAAGGGCCATGCGCGCAATTGAGACCCGGTCACTCGTGCTGATGCTGGGCCTCCAGAAAAGGCTGGCACAGGGGAGCCTGGCGGGCTGCGGGGCGAGCCCTGCTGGGAAGCTGAGCCCATGCTGGGCCCCTGACGCTGCGCCTGCCGCTGCTGCGCCGCCGCCTGCTGCGCCAACACATGCTGCAGGGCGTACGACAGGCGGCGCAGCCCGACAGCGGTGCCCGTCCGCTCCTCGAGTGTTGCAGACATAGAGCCACGAGTACTGCTGAGGGAGCGCGCCGCCGGGTTGGTTTGCCAGCCGCTGGCCTGCACCGCACCGTCAGGCGATTGTGGCACAACACGTGGCGTCACCCCGCCTTGGCTGCGCAGCAGCGAGGGAGAGCGTGGCGGCGCCTGCTCTGGCCGAAGCATCGAAGCCTGTGAGGTCGACTGCACCTGTGACGCCGTCTGCTGCTGCAGCAGCTGCAGTGCTGCAGAAAGGCGGCGCAGTGGGATGCTGCTGTTGTGCCGCTCAGCAATTCCTGCCAAGTTGTCGTGCCACTGCAGCGACCCCTCTCTGGAATGTGCGGCGCCATGCAGCAAACTCAAGCTGTCGCCAGCTGGCAGTGACCCACGTGGCAGGCTGGCTGCCAGGCTATCGACAGCTGTCCGTGAGCCCTCCCTGGAATGTGCCGCCAGGGCGGCCACCAGGCTGGCAGGCACGCCGGCACTGAGCAGGCTGTCCATGCCAGGGCGCAGGGAACTCTCACTAGAGTGGCGACCGCTGAGTGTGGTGACCGACAGGCTGTCACCAGCCGTCTTCAACGCCGCCCGGGACCAAGGCGCAACGTTGGAGGGCCCAGAGGAGAGGTGTGTCATTTGTTGGCTTCTGCCAGCAGCTACTGAGCCAGTTTCTGCACCGGCACCGGCGCGCACGGTCGGCAGGCGCGCCCCCGGCAGCAGATGCTGCAGCTCTTGCCAGTCTACAGCACCAGCCTGGGCACATTGTTGCTGCTGCTGCTGGTGCTGCTGCTGCTGCTGCCGCTTGTCCAGCTGCGCCTGCTGCTCGGCCGTCAGCAGTGCCAGCTCCTGCCGCAGTGCCTGCTCCCTAGAGTACAGCTGAGTTGCCTGCAGAGTGTACAGGCAGGGCGGAGCTGGGCGTGAGTCGGGCAGACGCCCACGTGCCTCCCAACAACGATCCTGCTCCTCAAGCTGCCCGCCTCCCACCAGCCACCTGCGGCTGGGCTGCTACCGTACGCAGTCATCACACTTACCAGCAGCTCCAAAGCTGCCAACTCCATATCTGAGCGCCTGGGTATTACCGCTGCTGCTGACCCAAGAGACGCATTGGCGGGACTCCCACTGCCGACTGGCGAGCCGACGCGGTATGAAGGCAGTGCAGGTGGTGTCGCTCCTTCGCCTGGCAGTATCATAGGTGGCTGCAAGAAGGAGGCAGGGCCGGCACTTGCTGCTGCCGCCGATGCTGCTGCTGCCGCCGCCGCAGGTATAATGTGGAACAGGCCTGGGTCGGAAAGAACATAAATGCTGGGCGGGCTGCCATCAGGCTGCCCTCCGACCTTGGTTGCTGCTGCCAGCATGCTGACCCTGTGCCTGTTGCCAGCCAGAGGGCCGAGGCCCTCCTCCTCCTCCTCCTCCTCCTGCTGCTCCTCTTCGCCCTCTGTCTGCATTGTCAACCGGCCCTGGCGCAGCGCTGTGATGTCTACCGACTGCTTGTTGGACTCTGCCTCTGCCTGGGCGGCGGCACGCCGACGCCGCACCACGAAAAGCAGCAGGAAGACTGCAGAGAAGGGGATGCGGGCAGGTGGGTGATGCGGCAGGTGCAAGCACAGTATGCCAGATGTATGTGCGCGCCAAGACAGCCATGAAAGGGTCAAGCAGCACAGGCATGGGGCAGCCACACATGCGGGCACCCGGTTGAGCAGCTTCATGCACGGTGAGGTGGCAGCTTGTGACAAGCTGTCCTCCTGCCAGCACCACCGTGCTGCCAATCCACGATTGTTGTGACAAGCACAGCCAAGCTGTGCTCCTGCCAGCACCACCGTGCTGCCAATCCACGATTGTTGTGACAAGCACAGCCACTAGCACCAGCGGACAGACGGCCCAGCACCCACCCCAGCGATGTTGCGCATATCAACAGGCACTGTCGTTAGACAGCAACAATGCACACGTGTGGATGGGAGGCACCGACCTGTCACCGCCGCCATGCCTGCCAAAACCGAAAAAACACCCACGAGCCATGCGGGTGCGCCACGGGAAGGGGGAGGGGCCTGGCAGCAAGGAGGGTTGAGGGGGGGGGTCCCTAGACCTGCCTGTCTGGCCACCTGGATGGCCGGTTTGACGTCAACGTCGGCCCAAACACCATGCACACCCTTCCTTTCAACCCCTCCTCCTACGTACCTGCAATGGCACCCCTTCTACCGCCACATCAGAAACAATCACCCCCCCGAATCGTTCTCGTGGGAGCAGGCTAGCTGGCTGAGTCTGCACAGTTGGCAAGGGGAAGTCCCCCAGAAAAATGGGAAAGTGTGACGAATGATGGTGACTTACGCGGTCTAGATTTGGCGGACCAAGAGGCGACAAGTCCCGCGCGATTCCCAGCTACCAAGGGGCTCAACAACACGTCACATAACGTCATGTTCTGTCGATGCCCCTCATAAAGTCCTCCAATGACGGGTTTGGGCCAGCTGCACGCAGCAGCGGCAGGAGCAGCGGTGGCGGCAGCGCAAGCGGCGGCAGCGACGGTGCCGGCGGACCCCAGCGCAGCCCCACCTGCAGCCTGCTGCCCAGCTTGCGCGCCGCCGCTGCGCCGTCTGCGCCTGGAAACTCTCCAATCACATGCAGAAGTTCGGCGTGGGTCAAGTTTGGGAGGACAGCCAGTGTAAAGTGCGGCGGCAGCGAGCCGCCTGCAGACTCCCCTGCTGCCGCCTCGAGCGCTGCCATGATGTCCTGCAGGGAAGGAGGCACAGTCGTGTGCGTTACTCTCTCTGACCTGCGGTTTGCACAGCGGACACTGGGACGAAGCGAATGCTGTGCCTTTGTGGCTGCAGGTGGGAACAGGTACCCAGATGGCGCTTGCGCCGACATCAGACGCCCCAGAAAGACCCCCGAAGAGAAGGTTGCAAGCAGGGTGGGACACATTCACAGGAACACATTGCGTGCTTTCAGGTTCACTTCTTCAAAGAACCAACCCCTGAGCAGGTCGTATGGACTCAAATAAATGTGTACACAGTGACATCACGCACGCACGCACGCACGCACGCACGCACGCACGCACGCACGCACGCACGCACGCACGCACACGCAAACACACCTGAAGGTCCCTCTCTGTCACCGCCACGGGCCCACCCGAGGGGCCAGGCCCCATCCAGCGGAGGGTGATGGACAGCGTGGGTGGTGGCCTGGCTGGTGGCGGTGGCGAGAGGGTTGGGAAAGCAAGCGAGGGTTGGGGTGGTGAGACGCTGGGCGGCGGTGGCCATGGAGGTGATGGGGGGCTGGAAGGTCGTGGCGAGGGGCTAGGCAGCGGTGGGAAGGGGCTAGCTGGCAGTGGGAATGAAGTGGGACGGGGCGGTGAAGGTGCGGGCGGCGGTGGGAAGGGGCTGGGCGGAGGCGGGTTTGGAGAAGGTGGCGGTGGTGAGGGTGATGGCGGCGGTGGTGAGGGTGACGGCAGCGGTGGTGAGGGTCTTGGGGTTCGCGGTGGCGGCGGGAATGGGCGCGGTGGCGGCGGTGGCGAAGGCGGACTGAGCACCAGCGGCTGCCAGTTGAAGCTCATGTCCACGATTGCCAGCGGCCCAAACATGACTATTGGAAGAGTTTGCTGCGGCTCTGTCAGCAGAGCAATGCCCAGCTGCCACGCTGCTGAGCTGTCGCCTGCTGGAAACAGGCAGGTGACGAGCAGGGCGCCGCTGCCAGGCGGGCTCTCTTGCAACAACACGACTGCAGGCTGTGACGCGTTGAAGTTGCGAGACGATCCTTGCTCAAGTGCAGTAACCAGCTGCCTCTGCTGGGCTGGGTCGAGCAGGGATGGCTCAGAACTGCTTTCAACCCTCTGCAGGGTAAATGTGAGTACGGGGCCAGGGTGGGGCATAGGCGGTGGCAGCGAGGGCGAGGGTGGTGGCGGGAAAGGGTGAAGTGAGGGAAAGGGTGGGGGTGGAAAGGGCGAGGGTGGTGGCGGCAAAGGAGAGGGTGGCGGTGGCGGGGAGGGCCTGGGTGGAGGCGGTGGAGAGGGAGAGGGTGGCGATGGCGAAGAGGGCGATGGTGGCAGCCGCGGCGAGGGGCTGGGAGGTGGCGGTGGAGAGAGAGAGGGTGGCGGCGGCGGTGAGGGCCTGGGTGGCGGTGGTGGAGAGGGAGAGGGAGGCGGCAGCGGCGAGGGTGGGGGTGGCTGCAAGAGGCTGGGTGGAGGCGGTGGAGAGGGAGAGGGTAGCGGTGGCGAAGAGGGTGAGGGTGGCGGCGGCGGCGAGGGACTGGGAGGTGGCGGTGGAGAAGGCGAGGGTGGAGGTGGCGGTGAGGGGCTGGGTGGCGGCGGCGGTGAGGGGCTGGGTGGCGGCGGCGGGGAGGGGCTGGGAGGGAGAGGTGGAGAAGGCGAGGGTGGCGGCGGCGGGAAGGGCCTGGGCGGAGGCGGCGGAGAGGGAGAGGGTGGCGGAGAGGGCGAGGGTGGGGGTGGCGGCAAGGGGCTGGGAGGTGGCGGTGGAGAAGGGGAGGGTGGAGGTGGCGGTGAGGGGCTGGGTGGCGGCGGCGCAGAGGGAGAGGGTGGCGGCGGCGGCGAGGGCCTGGGTGGAGGCGGTGGAGAGGGAGAGGGTGGCGGAGAGGGCGAGGGTGGGGGTGGCGGCAAGGGGCTGGGAGGTGGCGGTGGAGAGGGAGAGGGTGGCGGAGAGGGCGAGGGTGGAGGTGGCGGCGAGGGGCTGGGTGGTGGCGGCGGAGATGGAGAGGGAGAGGGTGGCGAGGGGCTGGGAGGTGGCGGTGGAGAAGGCGAGCGTGGCGGTGGCGGTGAGGGGCTGGGTGGCGGCGGCGCAGAGGGAGAGGGTGGCGGTGGCGGGAAGGGCCTGGGTGGAGGCGGTGGAGAGGGAGAGGGTGGCGGAGAGGGCGAGGGTGGGGGTGGCGGCAAGGGGCTGGGAGGTGGCGGTGGAGAAGGGGAGGGTGGAGGTGGCGGTGAGGGGCTGGGTGGCGGCGGCGCAGAGGGAGAGGGTGGCGGCGGCGGCGAGGGCCTGGGTGGCGGCGGCGGCGAGGGGCTGGCAGGGAGCGGTGGTGACGGCGAGAGTGGAAGTGGCGGCGAAGGGCGGGGTGGCGGCGGCGGAGAGGGAGAGGATGGCGGCGGCGGCGAGGGCCTGGGTGACGGCGGCGGCGAGGGAGAGGGTGGCGGCGGCGGCGAGGGGCTGGCAGGGAGCGGTGGTGACGGCGAGGGTGGAAGTGGCGGCGAGGGGCTGGGAGGTGGCGGTGGAGAAGGCGAGGGTGGAGGTGGCGGTGAGGGGCTGGGTGGCGGCGGCGTCGAGGGGCTGGGCTGCGGCGGCGACGAGGGGTTGGGTGGAGGCAGTGGAGAGGGAGAGGGTGGCAGCGGCGGTAAGGGGCTGGGAGGGAGAGGTGGAGAAGGCGAGGGTGGCGGCGGTGGGAAGGGCCTGGGCGGAGGCGGCGGAGAGGGAGAGGGTGGCGGCGGCGGTGAGGGGCCGGGAGGGAATGATGGAGAGGGAGAGGGTGGAGGTGGCGGAGAGGGAGAGGGTGCCGGCAGCGTCGAGGGGCTGGGAGGTGGTGTTGGAGAAGGCGAGGGTGGAGGTGGCGGTGAGGGGCTGGGTGGCGGCGGCGGTGAGGGGCTGGGTGGGGGCGGCGGGGAGGGCCTGGGCGGCGGCGGTGGAGAGGGAGAGGGCGGCGGCGGCGGGGAGGGCCTGGGCGGCGGCGGTGGAGCTGGAGATGGTGGCGGCGGCGGCGAGGGAGATGGTGGAGGCGGCGGCGAGGGAGAGGGAGGTGGCGGAGGAGAAGGCGAGGGTGGAGGTGGCGGTGAGGGGCTGGGTGGCGGCGGCGGTGAGGGGCTGGGTGGCGGCGGCGGGGAGGGCCTGGGTGGCGGCGGTGGAGAGGGTGAGGGAGGCGGCGGCGGCGAG
The DNA here is from genome assembly GCA_002245815.2 of Micractinium conductrix. Taxonomy (NCBI): domain Eukaryota; kingdom Viridiplantae; phylum Chlorophyta; class Trebouxiophyceae; order Chlorellales; family Chlorellaceae; genus Micractinium; species Micractinium conductrix. The sequence continues at coordinate 18,047 of LHPF02000074.1, forward strand.
GGACTGGGAGGTGGCGGAGGAGAAGGCGAGGGTGGAGGTGGCGGTGAGGGGCTGGGTGGCGGCGGCGGTGAGGGGCTGGGTGGCGGCGGCGGGGAGGGCCTGGGTGGCGGCGGTGGAGAGGGTGAGGGAGGCGGCGGCGGCGAGGGACTGGGAGGTGGCGGTGGAGAAGGCGAGGGTGGAGGTGGCGGTGAGGGGCTGGGTGGCGGCGGCGGTGAGGGGCTGGGTGGCGGCGGCGGCGAGGGCCTGGGTGGCGGCGGTGGAGAGGGAGAGGGTGGCTGCGGTGGAGAGGGAGATGGTGGCGGTGGCGGCGAGGGAGAGGGAGGAGACGGCGTCGAGGGGCTGGGAGGGCGTGGTGGAGGCGGGTTGGGAGGAAGTGGCGGAGAGGGAGAGCGTGGCGGCGGCGGAGTGGGGCTGGGAGGGAGTGGTGGTGACGGCGAGGGTGGCGGCGGCGGCGAGGGTGGTGGCGGTGACGAGGGGCTGGGAGGGAGTGGTGGAGACGGCGAGGGTGGTAATGGCGGTGAAAGAGAGGGTGGTGGCGGTGGAGAGGGGCTGGGAGGGAGTGTAGGAGACGACGAGGGTGGAAATGGTGGGGAGGGCCTGGGTGGAGGCGGTGGAGAGGGAGAGGGTGGCGGTGGCGAAGAGGGCGATGGTGGCAGCGGCGGCGATGGGCTGGGAGGTGGCGGTGGAGAGGGTGAGGGTGGCAGCGGCGGCGAGGGAGAGGGGGGCGGCGGCGGCGAGGGGCTGGGTGGCGGCGGCGGGGAGGGCCTGGGCGGCGGCGGTGGAGAGGGAGATGGTGGTGGCGGCGGCGAGGGACTGGGTGGCCGCGGTGGAGAGGGAGAGGGCGGCGGCGGCGGCGAGGGGCTGGGAGGTGGCGGTGGCGGTGGAGAGGGTGGAGGTGGCGGATAAGGAGAGGGTGGCGGCGGCGGCGAGGGAGAGGGTGGAGCCGGCGGCGAGGGGCTGGGAGGTGGCAGTGGAGAGGGAGAGGGTGGTGGCGGCGGCGAGGGGCTGGGTGGTGGCGGCGGAGAGGGAGAAGGTGGCGGCGGCGGCGAGGGGCTGGGAGGTGGCGGTGGAGAAGGCGAGGGTAGAGGTGGCGGTGAGGGGCGGGGTGGCGGTTGCGGAGAGGGAGAGGGTGGCAGCGGCGGCGAGGGAGAGGGTGGCGGCGGCGGCGAGGGAGAGGGTGGAGGCAACGGCGAGGGGCTGGGAGGGAGTGGTGGTGACGGCGAGGGTGGCGGCGGCGGCGAGGGTGGTGGAGGTGGCGAGGGGCTGGGAGGGAGTGGTGGAGTTGGCGAGGGTGGTAATGGCGGTGAGGGAGAGGGTGGCGGCGGTGGCGAGGGGCTGGGAGGAAGTGGTGGAGACGGCGAGGGTGGTATTGGTGGTGAGGGGCTTGGGGGCGGCGGCGGAGAGGGAGAGGGTGGCGGCGGCGGCGAGGGCCTGGGCGGAGGCGGCGGACAGGGAGAGGGTGGCGGCGGCGGCGAGGGGCTGGGAGGGGGCAGTGGAGAGGGAGATGGTGGCGGCGGCGGCGAGGGCCTGGGAGGGAGAGGTGGAGTTGGCGAGGGTGGTAATGGCGGTGAGGGAGAGGGTGGCGGCGGTGGCAAGGGGCTGGGAGGAAGTGGTGGAGACGGCGAGGGTGGTAATGGCGGTGAGGGGCTTGGGGGCGGCGGCGGAGAGGGAGAGGGTGGCGGCGGCGGCGAGGGCCTGGGCGGAGGCGGCGGAGAGGGAGAGGGTGGTGGCGGCGGCGAGGGGCTGGGAGGGGGCAGTGGAGAGGGAGATGGTGGTGGCGGCGGCGAGGGCCTGGGAGGGAGTGGTGGAGTTGGCGAGGGTGGTAATGGCGGTGAGGGAGAGGGTGGCGGCGGTGGCAAGGGGCTGGGAGGAAGTGGTGGAGACGGCGAGGGTGGTAATGGCGGTGAGGGGCTTGGGGGCGGCGGCGGAGAGGGAGAGGGTGGCGGCGGCGGCGAGGGCCTGGGCGGAGGCGGCGGAGAGGGAGAGGGTGGTGGCGGCGGCGAGGGGCTGGGAGGGGGCAGTGGAGAGGGAGATGGTGGCGGCGGCGGCGAGGGGCTGGGAGGAAGTGGTGGAGATGACGAGGGTGGTATTGGCGGCGAGGGCGAGGGTGGCGGTGGCGGCGAGGGGCTGGGAGGGGGCTGTGGAGAGGGAGAGGGTGGTGGCAGAGGCGGCAATGGAGGGGAAGGCGAGGGCGGCCAAGGCGATGGTGGTGGTGAGGGAGGACGCGGGCTTGGTGGTGGGGGCTGGGGTGGGGGGCTTGGTGGGGGCCTTGGAGGACTAGGGGGCGGGGGGCTGGGTGGAGGGGGCTTTGGTGGAGGTTGTGGCGGGGGCAAAGGGGGCGGTGGGCGAGGCGATGGCGGGTGTGGGGGCCGCGGTGACGGCGGCAACGGAGGTTCTGGTGGCGGGGGACTGGGTGGCGGCGAAGGAGCGGTGGCCACTTGAAAAAAACGGGTAGGAACTGTTGTGTAGTTTCCGGGCCTGCTCGTAGGGATCGGGGCATGTGTGATGATGAGTGAAGTTCGGGTTGCTTGAATGGTGCACCCATCCCCGACCAGCACAGACCGGGAGTCGCACTGGCGGATTATGACTCGAAATGCAGTTGGCAAAGTTTGTAGCTGACTGCTCGACTCACGCTACGCAGTTCCCCGAGTTGCAGCGCCACACAAAGGCCAGCTTGGCTGCCCCGGTGCGTTGATACCAGCGGAATCTATCGGGGGCAGGCGGACGAGGGAGGGAGACGTGGGTGCAAGACCAAAGGGCAAGGAGAGCCACGCACATCGGGCCAATACATCCATCTGAAGGCCACGAGCAAACACACAGGGCAGGGTGCCTGCAAAGGCTCTCCTCCCTCGGACAGCCTGCGCGCGTCACCGACACTCGAGGCAGCGGCAACACCAATGGGGCATTGTGCACTGGCACCTCCCCCACCGCCACCTGATGTTGTGCCAGCCACGTGCGAGTGTGTAGTTTTCCATCGTTTCCGTTGCACCGCAGCAGGCTTGTGGGAAGGAGGGGTCGCAGGTGGGCGTCAATGGTACGGCCTGGGCAGGCAGGGGAGGCGAGGGCGCAACGGGGTGGTCAAGAGGTGCCCAGTGGGAGGGATGTCCAGCCACACTCCTTGGACTGGCGACTGGGAGAGGCCGGTTCGCTTTGGAGGTCGCCGTAACTCTTGGACGGGCGCACAGACGGCGTTTGCTCGAGTGCCTGGAGTAGCAAAGGGAGCGAGCGATAGCCCAGGCAGCATTGTCTCTGGCGTGCATGAGACGCAACGGCAAGCGCAGGGGGCTGCAACAAACGTGGAGTTGCACGGATGGGGCAGGTTGGGGTGACCTGGGCAAGGCAATCTCGATTTCATTCATCTGCTTGGTCAGAACAAGTGACAGTTGGACAGCCGGTAAAAGAAAGTCGGCCGGTTTGTCTGCCTGTCTGTCTATCTGAAGGTCGGTCTGTAGGTCGGTCATGCAAAACAAGCTCGGAAACGGAGCCGGAGGAGGCAGGGCCGGACTGGTGAAACAGGCAGCTGCGATCCATGGGCGACTCACCCCGCACGCAAAATTGAAAACCGGTGAGAGGTCGCTCTGCGAGGGGCCTATCCATAACGCAGAGGCGTCGTTGCCGCGCATGCGAAAATCCCAGGGCGCGGCGGCATCAATCCACAGCTCTCCAACAATCTGCAGGGAAAATGAACGGGGGGTGGGTCAACAATGACAAACAAGGGCTGCACGGTCACCGCCCGGTCGTGCCGCGGGTCCCCTGGACTGGCCAGGGCTAGGGCCCATGTTGCACCGCGGTTGGTTGGGCACCTCTCGAGGCGCAGGTGGGCGCAATACGTGCTGTGTGCCTGCACACAGGCGCCCCCTCCCCCCCCAATGGTTTCTTCCATTGTGCCGTGAGGAGGATCCCAGCAGGTGGATGGCTGAGTGGGTGCCACCCAGTGGGTGATCAGCCATCGTCCAGTGTGTTCGAGAGCACCTTTCTAGCACCCAACCGAGCAGCGCCGCCTTCACACGGCCCCCGCTCCCCTCCACCGCGGAGGCTGACGGTCATGTGTGGTGCACACATGCACAGCGTGGGCGGCCGGGGCGCTCACCTCCATCGTCACATTGTCCGCCAGCACCTCTCCCGTGCTAGGCACCACCAGGCAGTCGTCGGGCAGCGCGCAGCTAACGTTGGATATTATTGTGTTGATGCGCAGCGTGCCAGGGCCTGTATTCACGGATTGGCAGCCAGGGCACAGCGACTTGACGTGGGCGGTTGATGGCACACGACGATGCACCGTGGCCAGCGCACCAGCTCACAATCCGACAGCAGCTGCACGCTGGGTGGAGTGACGCTGGGCGTTGCTGCCTGCACGGCTGTTGTGGGCGCACCTGTGTTGTACGCTGGCACCGCACTTCCAAAGGATGATATCGAGGGGGCGGAGGCATGCTGCCACGCACGCAGCCGCACGCCCTGCGAGTATCCCGGCCTGCACTCAAGATTGGCATTGGAAGGCAAATGGCCAGGGCGTGGGGGTAATGGAGAGTGCTGGAGCACCTGGGGGGCTTTCTTAGGGTAAGAGCGGCGGCACGGCTCCAGAACGGCAGCCGCATGCCTGCGCGACGCCTGGCCTGCAGCGCAGGTCATAAGAGCGTGCGGGTGGGCAACGGGCCAGCTGAGCAGCAGTGTCGTTCCAAAGTATTGACTCTGAGCCGTAAGTGGGTGCATACACACCATGTGTGCGCGTAGGGTATGCGTGCGACGGCTAGCGGCAGGCGCAGCGGCGGCTGGCGGCGCCGGCACTACGAAGCGGTCTGCAGGTCGGGCAGGCGCTCAGCTCTAGATACCTCGCGTCGATCTCCAACCTTACCTCAACGCAGGGGCGCTTTGCGCAGCGCCGCGCTGCTGCAGCGAGAGCAGCGTGAGTGCCGCGAGCAGGGCGCTGGCGAACGGGCGAACGGCCGCTGAGCTCATCCTTCCATCCTGCCCGAGCAGTGCAATTCGTCTGTTAAAGCGGTCAAGATCCGCGGCGCGGGCCAAGAGACGAAGAAGCACCGGAGGTCAGCCTGCCCAAAAGACGCGCCTGCTCCCGTTTTCACGCTGAAATCACTTCGGCAGACTTAGCGGGATGAGGGCCAAGAGTGGAAAGCCGCCAAAGTTTAAGGTAGAACAGACGCAGCGCTGTGCCCGGCACACCTGGCGGGGGTTGGCACAGCCGCTTTAAGGCTTGGAAGGACGCTGCGGGAGCCATGGCATCCCGTCTGATGGGCAATACGCCTCAGAGGTTGCGCAACCGGCGGCGCTAGCGTGGCTGGACCCTTCAACCTTTTCACGCCTGGTGTACCGGCGCGCCTGCATTGCCCACCGGCCTCACCCGCCCGTGCGGGTGTAAGAACTCTGCCTCAATGCACCTTGGCCGTTGCGCTGCCTGTTCCATGCAAGCGAGCATGGTTGCTGCTGCATAGGGTAAATGAATTTCAAGGTCCAGGCTGCAGCACAATGAAGAGCGGCGGTGGGCAGCGCGAGAGGGATTTGCGTGCATGGTGCACGGCGCCGCCCACGGGGGCATCATCACTACGCACCGCCATGCCCTGCTGCTGCTGCTGCTGCTGCGCTGCTTGTATCTCGTTTCCGTACCACCGCCGCTGCCTCGCTTGCTGCGCCCGGCGGTGGCTGCCATAGTACGTGTGCATGCCAGATGGCGGGCACCGACTGGAGGGTGGGGGTGTTGACAAACCAGCAGTGATCGAACCTGGGTGTCTCATGCATGTGCCGCTCTCCCCAGGCACGCCAAATCGGTGTGTGGTGCTCAAGGTGCGGCCTCCGGCTCGGTGTTTTGCACGTGGTGGGGTGCGGTCGTGGTGGGTCCATGCTGTGTTGTGCAGCTGGCAGGGGGGTGGCACGCCTGCTGTGCCAAATGCATTTTCCTGGGCGAGGTCCTTTACGGCCCTCTGCGTTCCCAGCGAAGAATTTGGTCCATCTTTCTAGCACAAAAAGAGTGTTTTGCGGGCGGGAGGCGCCCCGAGAAGGCCGGGGCGAGCGAGGCGCGATTGCGATCGGGCCCACAAAGCTCGTGAGGGCCTGACGAGCAAGGAGCACGCTCTCGCTTCAGTTTCGAGCGGTTTGAAAAGCGCCGCACGGCCTGCCGCAGCAGCTGGACCTCGGGCGGCGGGCGGCGGCAGGCGGCCGAGCCACCGCCCCACAGGCCACTGGTGGGCTGTTCGCATCCTTCCCTGACCACTGGGAGCTTTAAAAGATATTGCTGGGGCGCATGCTCTGAACGTGGGCCCTGAGGCTGTCGCTGAAGGCTGCCTATGCTGCCGGGCGGGCGGCGGCAGGCGGCGCCAGCGGCAGCAGCGTTCGCCAGCCAGTTAGTGCACCCTCTATGCACCCTGCTCCTGCCAGAGTTTGGCGGGTTGCTATACCAACATCCCAGTCCCAGCACCGTCTTGGTGCGGGCGAGCTGGTTGCGAAAACAGGCCGCGCCGTGTAGCGGGCTGCCGTGGCGAGGCGGCGGGGTGCCGCTGGGTCGCTCTAGCGCCGAGCGCTCGCATCCCAGTCGGGTATCTAGAATGCGCCGAAGTCGTGGAAGTGCAGAGCTCCCGTTTTAAAGGCCTCTGGTTGCACCAGTCCCCGCGCGCTCGCGCGCAGGGTCCTGTCGTTTGTTGCTGCGCTCTCAGACGTCGTTGTGGTGACTTAGAACACTACTAGAGGGCTTGCGAGACTGCCGGCGCAGGCGCCAGCCCCCACTGGACCTGCCGCTCCGCCCCTGCTGCCGCCGCACCGGCCCCCCAGCGGGCGGCCCCGTCACACCTCAGATGCCTTGCCCACCCCTACCGCCGTTCCCCCCTTGGTTCTTATGCATGTTTGGCACTGCTGATATACTTCGGTGTTCCAAAATGGATGGAGCACTCCTGTTCCTGCACCCATGCAGGCGCCGAAAAACATGCATCTTCCGGGGCCCGGATGGGGGTCGGGGCAGCCGAGATAATTTGTGCCCCGCTGGCTGGAGGTTCCCAACCCTCCATAGAACCTGCCTGCCAAAGGGCACAAATTATCTCGGCTGCCCTTAGGGTCAAAACAGTTCGAGCGTGCATGCGTCAGAACAGGCCCGCCGTGCCACCCCCCCTGGCAGCTGGGCGAGCGGTGCCGCTACCGGGCGCACGGGTGTCTCATGCCTGTGGCGCTCGCCTCACACACGCCTGGGTTTTGCCTAGTGCTTCTGGCGCGTCCAGAGCTCGGTGTTTCGCGCGTGAACCTGAGTACAAGTCCGGCGCACCGCGAAACAGTCGCAGCTTCCCTCCTCCGGCGCTTGAGCGCCGGCTGAACCTTGTATGGCGGGGACTAGCGCGCGAGAACACCGCGGGATAGAGCGGCGGCTCATCGCAACCTGCCGCGTGGCTGCAGTGTGCTGTCGCCGTGCGCCTGGGTGACTCTAGGAGGTAACGTGGCCACATCCTACCCGTGATACACTGTGCAGAAGAATGAGCGGGACAGCGCCGAGATATTCGACGTCCGGCGCGCTCACCGGCTTCACAACAGTGGCGCCCGGCGGCGGCGGCGGCACTGCACCCCTGGCCCAGTGTGAGAACAGCAACACCTATTTTTGCATCGCACAATCCCTTCGTGTTGCGTTGCACAATGCACGCAGCGCCAGTTGACGCACGCCAGATGGAAGACTAGCTGCGTGCGGCGGCGGCAGCGGCACACTGGTGCTGGCTGAGCGCGCGGGTGCACGCGCGGTGTCGCTGCCGTGCGCCTGGGTGTCTCATGCATGTGACGCTCTCCCCAGGCACGCCCAATCGGTGTGTGGTGCTCAAGGTGCGGCCTCCGGCTCGGTGTTTTGCACGTGGTGGGGTGCGGTCGTGGTGGGTCCATGCTGTGTTGTGCAGCTGGGCGAGCGATGCCGCTGCCGGGCGCATGGGTGTCTCAAGCCTGTGGCGCTCGCCTCACACACGCCTGGGTGTTGCCTAGTTCTTCTGGCGCGTCCAAGCTCGGTGTTCTGTGTGTGAGCATCAGTACAAACGCTGCTGCCACCGCCGCCTCCACGTTCATGGCGGTGCTGTGCGTCACTGCGCCTTGAGCAGCTGGGGCTGCTTGGCCAGGAACTTCTCAATGTGCTTTTGAAGGGCGTCTGTAGAGAAGCGAGGCGAGGGGCGTGGCACCTCCACCTGCAATTTGGGCAGCCCGGAGTGAGGCACATTGGAAAGGCAAAGGTGAGTGGCAGGGGCAGGGTGAGGAAGGGGGAACGACTGTGCAGCTGCAATGAAGGCACGGGGCAAGCATTTCCACCTGCAGGAGAGCAGGTGTTGAGCAGGGTGGTAACGCAGAGAGAAGGCACAGGGAGGTGGCAGCGGGATGGACCAGCAAGCATCACGCATACAGGCAACACCCGCCACACCACTCCCCTCATCCGCCCCCGCCGAAGCCTCGCCTCTCCGCTGCCATCTGCCGCTGCTGCCGCCAGGACAGGGATGGACATCGCATAGCGCTGCTCCCACTCAGGTTTGGAAGTAACATCGCGAACCTCCAACTCAGCAGTGCTGCAACAGAGGGGGGGAAGACAAGGTGGGAAGACAAGGTCGATGCACCGTATGGAAAACAGCAGAGGGAACCACAAGGCACTGTTTGCACTCTGGTGGGAGGTGATCCCACACTTCATCATCTTCACAGCAGTGCTGGGCAGAGCAAGATGAAGGGGACGCTGCACTCTGGAGAGGCAACACAGGCAGCCGAATACGCTCGAGGTCAAAGTTCCGCAGGCAGTACGCGCCCCGGCAGTCTGCCCACCACCTGGCCAACTGTCTGACGGAAGAAGTGCAGTATCAGCCAGGTCCCCGAGGGGCAGCCAGCGTGCAGTCGGCTCCACATCCAGCCAAGCAGCTCCAGCGCGGCACAAAGTGAAAGGCTTGGACATCACATAGGTGAAAGGCACGGACATCACATCGCCCACCTAAAAGCGGAAGGCATGAAGGCGGCTCGCTCTAGCAGCGCTTCAAGCTTGTCCTTCAGCCCATCGCACAGGTGACAACCCTCCTGCAGTTTCGTGTTGGGGTGTTCAGCCTTCAAACAGGCCCTGCATGCACTGGAGTGTGATGCAAAGCACGAAGCCCACCGACGGACCACAACATGCTGCTGACCGCATTCGGCATGTGGTGGCAGGCATTGCGGGCATGGCAGGCAGGCGGTCAATCCTATATACACCAAGATGCAGCACACGCCCCCCATCGTGCGACGTGCCCCACCTTGCTGTAGACAATGAGGCGCCACGGCTGCTGCTGCTGGATGCTGCCGCTGCCAGGTTCGCCGTCGCTGCTCCCACCAGTGATGACGCTGTAGGAGGCGCGGCGGGGTTTGCCGCGCGCACGCTGCTGGCGGAGCAGTTGTTGCCAAGCAACGGCAAGCGTGCCGCCACTGCTGCTGGTGCCCACCCCGCTGGTGGGGAGCTTCCTGCTCGCTAGCGTGCGCGGCGAGCTGCCTGCTGCGCGGCGGGTGCTGGCAGCGAGCTGGGCGGCGAGTCGGTGCACAGATGATGATGCGGCAGCCATGATGAGCAAAGAAAACTAACGGTGCGCTCCTGCTCGGCAGTGAGCGGCGGACGGCGGTGGGGCGGCAGTAGCCTGTCTGGTCGGGACTGGCGCTCCTGCCGCGGGTGTGATGCAGGAATTCAGCAAGACGCAAACGGCCGGCCGGTGGGGTCGCTCAGCAGGGCTCACCGACCGGGCTGGTGAGTGGTGAGCCTAAGCGGCGACAAGCAGTAGGTGCTCAGACGTGCACAGATGCCCGCCAGACACGAACGGGGGGAGCGGTCGGCGGCTTGACACGGCCGTGCTTCGCTCCTGCTGCCGCTGGCACGACTTGCTAAAGCGCCCTCCAGGTCCGGTCACGGCATCATTTGTGCACCGATTGCTGAGTGAAGCAGCACAGGTAGCGACGCAAATGGCGCCCACGGCTGCTGCCCCCACCGTCTGCTCAACCGCGGCGCGGCCGAGGTATGTTCTAATTGAACCGCGCTGCACATGTGTCTTGCCTGCTGGTAGCTCTCACGAGCTCTCTTCTGTTTTGCAGGCAAGCCCTAGCTACCTGTGATCCGCAAAAAGTTGTTTTGCGAAACGGGCCCAGCGTCCCCCGGCCTTGCGCGCGTACACAGGCGGTTGTGTGCTCGGGTGAGGCAGCAGGGCGGCCAGGGTTGGTGTCGCAAGGGCCTTGGTCGATCTTGGCGGCGGCGGCGGCGGCGGCGAGGCTCAACATAGAAAGGAAGGACGCGGCTGGCCGTCCCTCTGCTTGGGTGTGCGCCTGCTCTGCCAACTTCCGCCGTGCCTTCTTCCCCGTCCAGGAAATGGCGCCGCAACCTCCGCTCCCGTGTACAAGCAGTTGGAGGTCATGTCCTGCGATCTCTCTGCCTTCCCCGCGTGCAAATTCTTTCGGGTGGAGGTGTGGCAGGAAGCGCGCATCACTGCTACTTATATTTTAGAAGCTGCGTGTGCGGCAGAGGCCGGTTGCGTTGTGCGAAACCATCCGCCCCTGCCGCCTGGCCACACTGCGCACCAATCGACCGTGAATCATAGCACCCCAACCGTCAGTACTCCAGCGCCCATTGTCTTATTTTTCTGCAATTTTCCGCAGGCGATCATCCGCCCCTGGCGCCTACAGAAGGTGGTCGCGCAGCTGGCCGCCCACGGTATTCGCGGGTTGACTGTCTCTAGCGTCCAGGGCGCTGGTGTGCAGGGCGGTGAGTACACTGCAGTTTTTTCTTCTACAGTGCCGCCTTTTTGGTCTTTCGCTCGTGCATTCAGTTTTTCGCTCGTGCACATTCAATAAACCTTTGACAGTGCTGCAGCTGTACAAATGTGTGCTGCACATGCGTCGCCCCACTTCAGGCCGCAAGGAGCGGTACGGCGGCACCGAGTTTGGCGACTCTTCCGCTTCCGAGCAGTTCCTTGTGGACAAGACGCGCATGGACATCGTTGTGGCACGGTGAGTGGCACTGCACGTTAGTGTCACAAAGTAAGCCTTCAGGGTTTCCAGGTTTTCTTCTGCTGTGTGCTTTTGGGTTTGGCTGGGGCTGTAGGTTGCTTTGCAAATATGCGCCCTGCTTCTTGGGGCGCTTGCTCCTGGCCTGCTGCTGACCCACATGAACTGTTACGCTTCTTTTTACTTGTCTGTGCCCTTCCCTCCTTGCTGCTGTAGCGGCCAGGTTGACAGTGTAGTCCGCATCGTCTCTGCTGCAGCGCACACTGGTGGGTGTCAGGGATAGCTGACAGGGACGTGCTGGGGTTTGACGACTAACTTGGGAATGGGGCAGGCGGCAGCGCACATGGGTGGTGTCAGCAATGGCTTGCTCAAGCTTGCGGGGAGATGGCCTGGGTGCCGAGCACATGAAGGAAGGATGCCAGTGGGGTGCTTTGTGGAGGGAGGGGGGAGAGGTGGGAAGCTCATGCTTCTATGCACTGCCTGACACAACCCATTTACTCCACTTGTGTTGCGCGCTGCCAGTCTCGCTCACATGAACTGTTCCCTTTGGCAACAAGCATGAGTGGGAGCGGCACAATGTGTGCTCTGTTGCTGACAGCTTCTTGCGCCTCTCCCAAACATCTGTCACTGCTCACAAAACTTCATTTGCAGGTGAAATTGGAGATGGCAAGATATTTGTGCATCCCGTTGCCGATATCATTCGGATTCGTACGGCCGAGACGGGGGCTGTCGCGGAGCGGATGGAGGGGGGCATGCAGGTGCGTCCCTATTGATGGTCATGTTGCAGGCATAGCCGGAGGAGATCGTCATGCAAATGCTGATGGGATGGTTGGCATGCGTGTGTGAACGTGTGTCAATAGGAAAGGAACGGATAGGTGGAGGCATGCGCGGGTGCACTGTTTACGGTATTATGAAACGCGACGATTGTTTTATGAGAGGTGGTGAGTGCAGCACGAGCGGCTGAAGGGTGTGTTGCGCGCTATATAGCCTAATATATCAGGCAGCCCAAGTTGAGCCACCGGCTGCAGTGTGTACGCCTACGCTGCCTGCCCCTTCATGTCTTCCCCTTCCCATCCCGCAGGATATGACTGGTGTCAAGGGCGTGTGACTGTGAGGTAAAGGCGTTGCAGCCACCGACCCTGGCGCGGCTCCAGCACAACCCTCCAAACTCGTTTTACCAGCGCTTTTCAACATCGGCCCAGCCTTGGCGCCGCACAACCCTGCCTGGACCTGATCCAGCCCGAAGCTTTCCATGGTGCATACGCCACGCTGCTGCATTTTGTGCTGGACACGGCTTGCCTGCCAATGCACTGCGCCTTTACATTCCACTAGATGCCTTGCTCGCAGGCTGCCACCCTTTATTTGTTTTCGCCATGGTTGTTGTTTTCGTGTGGTTGGGGCACGATTTTCCCTCCTCTCCGCCACTTCCTGTGTTTTCTAGCTGCCCTGTTGCCTGGTGCGAACGTTTACAGTCCTTGAAGTAGTGAATGGGATGCCGAAGTGGGCATGCTGCTGCAACAGTGCAGGCGAGAGCTGGCTGCTTGCATCGGCCAATGGCCCGCCGTATGCTACCAGCAGCGGCATCAGTAAACCCCTCGAGGCTGCTGGGTGGTTGCATGCTGCCATGGCTACTGCTGGCATGTTGTTGCAGGGATAACGGGTATACGCTGGCGTGCCCTGCCATGGTCTTCGTGCCCGAAGCTGCAGGAATGCTGTTCAAATGTTCTTTCCTCTGTTGCGTGGGATGCGCGTAGCCTGGTACGTGCGGTATTTTTCTAGGCTCATGCCTGCCTCGTCCTGCAGGCAGATCAACGGGGAAGGCGGCAAAAGGCCCTAGGTGAGCACTCCAGCAGCAGCTGCAAACCGGCAGGCAACGTACTCCGCTCTGCTCCACACGCACGCACGCACACGTGCACGCACACACGCGCATACACACACCGCCAGCTGCTGGGGGGTCTTGTAAATGTACTCATGCATATCATCCACGCTCATCCTTTGGGAGAAAAAACAAGGAGGAGAAAAGCAGTAAGCGGAGAGTGTGGTATGTGGGCAAGGACGCGTGCGTGCGTGCGTGCGTGCGTGCGTGCGTGCGTGTGTGTGTGGATGGTGTGTATGGTGGGTGGTGGTGGTGTGTGGGTGGGTGTGGGTGGGGTGGGGTGGGGTGGGGTGGGGTGGGGTGGGGATCAACGTAGCCAGTCCAGCTGCTGCAGGGCTTTGTAACTTTCTTGCATATCGTTGCGTTCGGAACCATACATGTTTTGGCAGCAGCAGCAGGCAACTACATGCACAGCACAACACAGCACGCTCACTTGGGCGGCCCACGCTGCTCAAAATACGCCGCTGCTTCTGCTCCGTCGTACGTCTTCACTTTCTGAAAGAGGAAGTGGTGGTGGTGGTTGCGTATGAGTGTGTGGCTGTGGGTGATGGTTGGTGTGTGTGTGGTGGGGGGGGGATGCGGTGGGGTGGGATGGGGGGGACGGTGAACTGTTGACGGCAGACACGAGGTGGGGCAGGCAGGGGAGATGGGGGTGGAACCAAGTTGCAACATTTGTACTGCAGCAAGCAGCAGCGGAAGCGCACAGCTGCTAATAGCCTTGCAGTGTCCGCCCTCTTCTTGCCTCCTTCATGACCCGCCGGCTGTAGCGGCCTCTCTCCGCACCACCCTCCTTCGGTATGCGGTCCCTGGCCGTCCCCTCCTTCCCTCTCTGTCTACAACGCAGATCTGGCATGCGAACTGGACGAGTAAACATGAACGGAAAAGGTGCACAGTACGCTGCCACCGCAGCGTCAGTTCCTTTCACCTAAAATCACACTGGCCGCCTCCCTGCAGCACGTCGTCGCTGCCCATTACCCTCCCTGGTGGTTGCACACCCCAAAGTAATGTGCACCATCCTCACAGCAAACAAGGCACACACCCCACCTCCATCACAATCAACCGCCGACTGTAGCGCGTTGTCAGCATCTGCTCACAATTGGCCACCAGCTGCAAGAAGAGGGCCAAGCAATACAGGTTGGCGCGGTGTGTGTGTAAAGTGGAAGACACGGTGCGATGAGAGGGCGCGCGAGGGCGCGCGACGTGCACAGAGAGCGGGGACCAAAGGAGAGAAGGTCATCAGCATCTGCTCACAATTCGCTACTAGCTGCACGCGTGCGGCAAGTCAACAAACAGTGGAGGGTCTAAGGCGAGCAAGTGGAAGCGTGCTTGGGCTGCAGCAACAGGCAGTGGCGGTGCAACCGCCTCTCACGCCGCCCCTTGCCAGCCCACGAACGAGCCGAAGTGACGAGGTCCAGGTGTCGGCGCAGAGCAGGGCAGGCAGCACACAGCAGAGCAGGTGGCACAATGAGGGCAGGAGAGAACTACCTCTAGGGCAGGGTGCCGGGGCACCTCCTCTTCACTATAAAAGCCAGGAGCCGCAGGCATGAAGTAAATCAGGCGGCAACCAGTGCGCAGCAGGCGCGCAGACCAGTCGAGCAAGTCATGGAGGCACTCTGCAGAGAAGGAGACAGAGAAGTGAGGGTGAGTATGCAAGAGGAAGAGGGGAACGTGCATGGCAGGCGAACACGGAGTACAGGATCATACAGCAGCACCAGCACCAGCAGCGGCTGCACCATCATGGGCAGCAGCACCGCAGTTAAATATTTTTTAATTTTTTTAAATAGCATCAGCACCGCCCCAGCATGCCCCACGCGGTGCCGGCCAGGGCGCAGGCCCCGCATCAACTGCCGTTTTTTAATGCCTTGCCAGCGGAAGGCCACGAGAGAATGCAATTTCCCTACATGTATCCGTTTTCTCTCCCCCATTCCCTCCGCTATATATCATTCAGCACAGCAACACTGACACCAGCAATTGCGAGCCCGCCCCAGCATGCTGGCAGGACGTGAGCGCTGGCAGCGCTCACCTGCGAGCGTGTAGGGGTCGGTGGAGGGGATGTAGTTGTCCCTGTCTCTGATCTCTCGCTCCTTTGCCACACTCTTCTTGCCCCCAGCACGCACACCATAGGGAGGGTCACACACGATTGCGTCTAGAATCTCGTCCAAGCCGTCCCTTCAAACTAGATGGGAGTGACTTGTTGCAAGGTCAGCTGCGGTGGCGGGGGAAGATGGGCTGCAAAGCAACGGAAGCTGGCGCCACACTGCCATTTGCCAGCACACACCCATCCATCTGAAGGGTGCACTTTCCAGATCGCAGCACTGGGATAACAGCTTCCCTCACCAACGCACACTTGCATCAAAGCAACAAGCTGCAGAGTCCCCAACGATGGCTGCACCCGCATTGGCAGACCCCCACATCGCTTCTGCCATACTGGCATGAGCGGCGCACCTGAAGGGCGCCGTATGGAGGTCGCAGCGCAGCAGGCCCAGCGGCGGCGGCAGGCCATAATCTTTGAAATTTGTCCAAATGTTGACTGCATTGCCTGCCTTGTCCTTCTTGCCTGCATAGTAATGCAGAAGGGGCGATGCACTTTCTGACAGACAAAATCGCCTGACAACCGGTAAGGAAAACCGGAGCCACCGAGTTCAATCACGAATGTCAACGTCTACACCCAGGGCATGCTGCAGTGAGACTTCCCGTCACTCCTGAACACACAACAGACACCAGCTGCACCAGATGCACACGCGGTGGCTGGACCACTGCTACCGCATGGCAGATGACCGGCTGCCGAAGCAGCTGCTGTGGGCACAGCTGCCTGCCTGGCATGCGCCCGCCCGGCAAGCCCCCGCTGTAGTGGCAGAAGGATGTCGCCAGCGGCATGTGAGCAGCATGGGGCTGGCCACTTGCTGGCAGCATGTGGCACAAGACCAGCCCACATGCCACAAGGCCGCCGAGGGCGAGCAAACCCCCGCAGCCCTAGAGCCCCCACCCCACCCCACCCCACCCCACACACACACACACCCACCCACACCACCACCACCACCATCCACCCAACCACCCAACCACCACAGCCAGCAACGGTAGCCTTGCCAATGCCAGCGCCTCTTTTCGATATCAGTGCACCCCAAGCAGTGACCAATGTATCGCCCCAGCATTGTCGGAAAGCAAACTTGAGAGAAAAAAATTAAAAATTTGCATGGGGCATGCGAGTAGGGACTTGGGGCTTGCAAACAGCTAACCCACTCTGTTCTACGTTCTCTGTGTAGTGTGTTAACCGGTTGAAAATAGCCGTGGTGTATTCAGAATAGTGGTGGCCAGATGGCAGCAAAAAGCAGGATATTTTTTGCATGCACTTCTGACAAGCCTAAACATCCGTTTCCGGCTTCCTAGCTGCCTCTTATAGAGAATGTGTATCAGCAAACCGGTAAGAGCGCGGGACCACCGGGCACACATTCTAGTAGCCGGTTTCAGTTGGCAGACACCCGTTCCTATCGCTCCGATAAAAGCTTGATGCAGCGAGCGGAGGGCGGCGCCTCGAACCAGATTTCCAAAAAATGCCTATCACGCTATCACTTTCGGACCCCTTTCTACATTTTCCTTCTTCCAAAGGAGGCTGCTGGGGCACCCCAGCAGCCTCCCTTGTAACAAGTCCCTTAAAAAGGGGTGCGCTGCCGGCGATTGTGCTAATGGAGCAGAGGACGATACATCTGCGCACGCTTTCGCGTTGCCGCAGCGCTGTAAATCGATGAATCAATGCAACATTTGGGCCCGCCGCCCCCGCCAGATGTTGCTAGTACCATTGAGGGTGTGTAAGCCCGGCACACGCCCAGTTGAGCTCTCTTGTGCGTTGTGGCGCTCAATTGACCAAGCTCCCTGACTCTCTCAGTCAGAAAGGGGATGCACCACAAACCCCTGTAAGACTTGCATGTCAATGTCTGCGCTTAGGGTGTGCGCTACCAGGTGCCCCCCGCCTGCCCGCCCCCTTACCCCTTAACAACCTACGCACCCTACCGACCCGACAGCCGCAACCCGTGCGCTCACCTAGTTTAATCACGCGCACATCAATGTCCGCTCCCAGCGTATGTGCCCCCAGGTGGGCCGCAGGGATAAGGATAGAGCCTGTTCCCACAAAGGGGTCGAGCACTATTCCACGCGGCCGCACCTACGTACATCATGCGAGGGAGATCGAGATGCACGAGGGAGGACGGAGGGCACAGGGAGGTCGTGAGGGATGAGGATACAGCCTGTGCCAAAACATTTTGAACGACGCTAAGAACTGAAATGGAACAATGTTATGCGAGCACTACAAGCAGGGCAGGGCATGTGTTGCGGGTAGGGTCGAGATGAAGCCGCTGCGGCCCAGCCGACGCAGGCCCAACCCTAGCTTGCCGTTAACACGCACACGCACAAGGAGCCAAGTCGCCGCAGCTGCCATCGCCCCGTGGCAGCAGCACTAACAGTGGTGGCATAGCAGATTGCAAGCTTGCCAACAGAGCAGGCAGTGTAGAAAACCCCGAGTTCGTTTTTATTCGGGTAGGTTCCACATGAGAAGAGCACGCCTGTGTGGCGACGCGGGATCCCTACTTGCAACACCCTCTGCTTTACGTCCACTTGGCCCTGAACAAACAGAGGCCAACATACGCAGCAGGGGCAGGTCGCGCAGCATGCTAATAAGGGGAAACAAGCAACATGCTCACCATTGCCAGGTTGCACATAAGAAATGCCATTTCGGTGTCCATAGACGTTGGACCAAGGTACCTCCGCCGCTTCAAATCGTACGTATTTACGACCTGTTGTGAATGAGGAGGAAAGATGCGGCGAGCACTGTATATTATCAGGCAGCCGGGATGCATGCGCAGCCGCACACTTGCATCGCTGTTGGATACGAGGAAATGCAGATGAAGCAGCAACCAGTGCGTAAATGGACAGATGTTTGGCAAGAGACAGGCCCTGGAGTCCAGCTCCAGATGATGCTCTCTACAGGCGCAGCTACAGACACAAATGCAAAATATAGGACACCACACAACAACCAACTTACCGAGCGGTCAGCAGCGCCCACTTCTCGCCCAAAATAGTATCTGACGCAGAGGGGAGTAGAAAACAAGCTCGAGGGGTCGAGGCAGTTCGTGTTTGGTGCGTGCGTGCGTGTGCGTGCATGCGTGCGTGTGTTGCGGAGGAGGGGAGGGGGGGGGGCATCTGCCGGCCCTTCAGCTGCTCACAAGTTGGCCGGTCAAAACCCCACATAGCCAGCTCCTTCCTCTTACAGCCCTTCCCCTGTGCACCAATCCACAATCCCCCCCCCCCCCCCCCCCCCGCGCCCACCAGCCAGGCAGCATGATGAGCATGAGCAGCAGCAGCAGCAGCAGCAGCAGTTCCAACAATTAATCTTATTTGTTGCCGCTAATCCACCCACCGGTCAGGCAGCAGCGGCAGGCCTCGGCCGTTGCTCTTCACCACAATCAGCCAGAACCGATTGTCAGGGTTCTGCAGATTAATGGGTCCCTGCAGTGCAGAGCTTTTCGAAGCTTTTGAGTCACAGGGGTCGGTGTTGTGTGCAGCTTTCAAGCCATAAACGCGGGTGGGGTGTGCGCAAACGGATGGGTCCCAGCACAGGCAGGGGCCAGCGGCAGGGCAGCACACAGGTGCGGCACCGGTGGGCAGGGTAGCATGCCAGGACAGCTCAAAGACAGGCAACACTGGTCAGCGCACCCACGCTTTCAATCGTCCCACCCTGCCTCCCTGGACCCGCGCTTTGCCTAATGTGCACTGCACATACCAGATTTTAGCCAATGTGAGAAAAGCGCGCGCCCGTTGAGCACGAACAATCTTGCAGCACAAGACTTACAACCCCACACACCTTCAGCCCCGTGCATGCCTCCATGCCTTCAATCAGTTCTATTTGCTGCGCCATGGTGTATGTCCCTCCCCACGTTTCAACCACGAATTTAAAAGACTGCAATGGAGAAGAATTAACCAGAATGCGGTAATGGGATCAGCAGGCAGGACGTAGTATGGGTCTCTCCCAGGGACCCGACCAGGATTTTAAATGAAGCGGTCGGGCAGCGAGGTGGCCAGATGTGGAGAAGGCAGGAGTTGTGAGGAGCGTGAGAGGTAGACACCACAGCACCCCCACAGCTGGAAACAGTGCTGCACCCCTCACAGCCCACCCCTGCAGCGGAACACCCCTTGCAGGCACTCCCTGCACGCATGCTACATGCCTGCTCCGGGCCGCCCCACAACGCCTTCTCCGCTGCTGGGTAGGCCGCCACTGCTGCCTGCAGGCCTTCCAGGGACTCTGCCTCGCCCCACACCTCTAATAGTACCTGTGGTTGGGGGGGGAGGGAGGGAGAGAGCTTGGGGGAGAACATGGGGACAGTCGAAGCGCTTTCTGCATCACTCCACCCATTTCAGCGCTCAACATTGCTGCGATTTGAAGGAGGGAAAAGGGGTGTGCATTGGCATTGAAAGTGCACTCACAGCGTGCACGTGTGCATGAGGAACAGATGCAAGATGGACACGCCAGAGAGAAAGTGCAGGCACCCTTACTCTGCGAAGTGAAGACAATCTTATCAAAGCGAAAGCACGGATGGAACAGACCTTGGCCAGTATAGTACGCGCGGCGATGGCGCACGCCACTTCTTCGGAGCGCAGGTGGGCGTACCAGAAGGGTGACTCAAGCTGCAAAAGAAATGCCAGGCAGCAGAGTTGGAGGGGTTTGGCAGTCTGAGGACGGATGTGCAGTTCATTGCTGCTCCCTGCCACCCTTGGCAGAGCCGACAGCAACATCATGCGCAGAGCTGCTTCTCTTTCGCTCGATCACCCCTTACGCAATGCTAGTGGTTCACCACCCCTACACAGCAACAGCAACGCACCCGGTTGCTGAACGGCAGCTCCCACACCACCGGCAGGAACCTCACACCGCCATCGCCGCTGCCCGCAAAGCTGCAGGATATGCTGGGAGCTCCATGCCCCTCTGCCAGGGCTGCCAGGGCCTCTATTTCCGGCAGGCGAAACTCCAGGTGCCGGTGCATGAAATAGCAGAGGAAGCGGCGGCGGCCGGCAGTAAGCGGCGATGCTGCCGCGGCAGTGCCGTGCGGCAGCACCTGGGCATGTGCTGAGCCCAGAGGCAGGCCCAGGTACAGCTCGTGGTCGGCCTCATAGGGGTCTAGGTCAGGTAGGCCGGCATGTGGACCCACATCGGCGTTGTTGGCAGCGGCGGCAGGCGGCGCAGCGCCGTGCTGCTCGCCGGTGGTCGGCGCCCGCGGCGCCGCTGCGTCGGCCAGCATTCCACGCTGTCGGGCCGGGCTGAGGAGAGCTACGGGAAATTGCTGGCGCAGCGCACGACTCAGCAGGCTGGCGAGACGTGGGGGCTCGCGCCTCCTACACGTAGCGGTTGGTGCTGCAGGTCAGAACGGCGGATTGTGCTTGTGCAACGGCACACCGGGTAACAGAGGAGATGCATGCATGCACATTTGTTGACACTGCCGCCGCTGCCGCCATCTTTATGTGGCCCCAGTGCATCAACGGTGTTCACTGAACACGTAACTACGAGTGTGTCCCTAAAGTCGCCTACTGATCGAAAGCGTCCTCCAGCGATTGCGCTGGACGGCCAGCAATAAGAATGGTGCGGATTTTTTTAAAGGTGCGGGTGTTATGATGTGCAGCAGTCGCAGGGCGAAAGGACGAGCAGCGCAGGCCCCAGCATGCACGCTGTTGTTGCCACTTGCAGCCATGCATATGCCTGTGTGTTGCAGGCGTCTTTGCATGGATGGCAATACGGTCATCCCCAAGCGCAGCTTCCCACAGAACGGCAATGAACTCGATTTCAGTCAGCGCGGTGGTCGCACGGCCCGGCGTGCCCTCCCGAGTCTTTTATACTGCGTCATGGGTGCTCTGAGCGCCACGGGTAGCGCGCTCGGGGCGAGGCTCGGCGAAGCGCGAGTGGGGCTCGCCGGGAGTGCGGCCTTCCGCCTCTCCGGCGCCTTATACCACATATATAGGGGTGTTACAGCGGCGTGAGAGGCTCTCCGGAGCGTGCAAGCACTCGCGAGCAGGTGCCAAAGCCCGCCATGTGATGGCCGGCGGCGGCAATGCACCACACTGGCAAACCTCAATTGGAGGCTGGATTTTTCACTTGTGACTTGCTGAGATGCTCTACGATGATCGAGGAGGCTGTGGGAAGCCGTGGAGGGCAGTGTTTTGCAGGCAGGGGGCTGTGAATGCCGGTCGGTAGGGGCGGGGGTGCAGGGCGCCGCCGGTGGTGGCGGCAAGGGGGCTGCCGCCCATCAACGAGCTTGTTTGCTGGATGCCTGACGCCCCTCCACCCCACCCACGCTTTGTATTATGTTGTGGGTGCTTACTGGTGGCAGCCAGCCCACAACCAAGTGCCATATGTGTGTGGACAGGGCATGGCAAGTGGGCGCCGTCCGCACACCACGCTGCCCGCCCGGCGGTGGAGTGTATGGCAGTCAAACTGGCTGGCACGACCATCACATTGCACCATATTGCAGCCATATGTGTGTGAGAGCCACCTGTGTAAGGAGGAGGCAATGCTGTGCCAGCTACAGCAGGGAAAGTGCTGCCAGCAGGAGGCGGTGGCGGCACCGCCGGCGGCACCGCTGGCGGCACCCCAGCCGTGGCTTCAGGATCCGCTTGCGAGCTCCTCCGCAGCCTCCCCCGCACTGTAACATATCAGGAATGACATCCGGAGGCCCCGCTGGGCGCACCAGCCCTCGGAGAGGCCAGCCCTCACGCCGGTGACATGCGAGGCGCATGGCCTTCCCGCGGCAATCACACAGCACCAACAACCCTATCGCCGCTCGGGGCACCGTGGGGCAGTGTCCAGGAAGGGGTCGGGGCCAGCGGAACCCTATCGGGCGCAGCACGCGAGCCGCTCGGGGGCGCCCGCCTTGATTACACCCTCCACCTTCAAGCTGTAATCACTCCCCCCCACTCCCAATTGCGTCTATATAACTGCACAGCACGCCTTGCCGATTCCCGTGCACCCTCCCTGACACCGAGGCGAGGGGCTGGCAACTTGCAGCGCGGCAATCGGCTCAACATTGAGCCCAGGAGGGCTGATTACATAGTTAACCGCCGCCAATGCCTTGCAGCCCGGGAGGCTGCGCTTGGGGATGACCATACGCGAGCACAGGGCGACACGTCAGGGCAAACATGCAGCGCGTCAGGCAGAAATGAAATGGGGCTGTATGTATACATGGCCAGAGAGAGCAGAGTTGGGCAGGTTGTCACAGCAATCGTCCAGGTAGCCGGACCGGAGTGGTTTGCTCTGGTGGTTAACTCTCAATGGCCTGCCACAAGGCATGTGCCGCTAGCATAGGAACCGCGCTTCCTCAATCCACGCTTACGGGCGTACGCTTTCCCTTTTACTTTTTTTCAATCGTCCAGGAAAGGTCAGAGGTGGGCAGTGGGTTCGAGTGCGCTCTCGCACCTCTCCTGCCTCCCTGCCTCCCCGCCTCTCTGGCACAGCATGTGCTTCTCCCCCAAAATCAGCAGAGTGTTCCTCTTGAATAAAGTGCTGAACAGCACTGGTTAGAAAGAAAGAAAGAAAGAAAGAAAGAAAGAAAGAAAGAAAGAAAGAAAGAAAGAAAGAAAGAAAGAAAGAAAGAAAGAAAGAAAGAAAGAAAGAAAGAAAGAAAGAAAGAATGCGCCCTTGGGCGTGGATTGAGGAAGCCGGCGGGGCTGGTCAACTATGGTTCCTGGGGCAACTGCATGCGCTCGCGGCTGCGAGTGTTCATGCTTGCCGCGCACGCGACACAGCGTTGCGGCGGGTAGCAGAATCTGCTGTGGAGTCAGGCACTGGCTGTGCACTGCCTTGATTGGATGAAACACTGTGAGTGTGGGGGTGCGCTGTAGCTGCACAAGCTGTGCTGACCCCCTGCTGCTCGGCGAACTGCGCCGGCACGCCCCACTGCCAAGGGGGGGGGCCGCACTGCCGCTCTCCCGGCCAACCGTGGCAGGCCAGCGCCCGCGCTTCTCGCTCTCCTTGGTTTCTTGGCGCGGGTGGTGGTGGTGGTGGTGGTGGTGGTGGTGGTGGTGGTGGGGTGGGTGCGTGCGTGCGTGCGTGCGTGCGTGCGTGCGTGCGTGGTGGGTGGGTGGGGGGGGGCGGGGGGGGGGCGGGCCTACGAAATGTGTAAGCATGCTCACCTGTCGGTCATCTCACGCTTGAGGAGGTCCGTCAATTCAGTTATACAGGGTTGGATCATGGGCCTGCTGTAGCTGCCACAGCCCTAGCTAGAAGGGCTTGCGACAGGAGAGAGCACACAGCCGGTCTGGGCAGGGCGGGGTTCATCTGTCGCCTGTTGAGCCTTGCCGAGCATGTGGCCATGCAAACGTGCATTTAAGTCGTGCTTACTCCTTGAATGCATGCGCCCAGCCCAGCTGCCAGCCTCAGCACAAGCCCCGCTTACCCCTCATGTACAAATGTACATTATATACAATCTAAACCACTCTGCAACCCCAATTGGCACTGGACCATTTCGCCGTCGATTCCTACCTAAGTGGCCTCGCTGAGACAACCAGCCTGGCACCCGCATCACACAGTTCCTCTCCCAATGCCACAAACTCCACTCCAGCACGCGTCTGCCCCCGCCCAGTCCGATGAGACCTCTGCTGGCTCCCTGTTGACTTGAAATGTGATTGGTTGATCGATTGATTCATTCATTCTTCCAGCGTGCTCTCCTCGGGAGACTTTGTGAATTGTAAAGGCTTGCCCACAGGAGGAGGGATTTTGACAGGTCGCCAGCACCCTCGTGATATTGAGAGGCGCGTGAAAAAGAAGTCGAGGTGGAATAGCAAGTTGGCACACAACCAAAACTCGGCAGCAACGCAGCATCAGCAGAAATCAAACTGGGGTTGAGGGCAAATGATGCTGCGGATGAAGGAAGGCGACCCTCTGTTCGCGTCAGGGAACCGAGCTGCGGCAGTACGCCCGCTGTATCACTGCCAAACATCCAGCTTGGTGAGCCAGACACCCTCCTGCGGGTCGTAATGCACAAATATGGCACCCATGCGTCCAGCAGCCTCCTCCAGCTTGCGCTTGAATGCAGCAACAACATGTGCATCATTAGGCTGCTTCACAGCCATGTGCCGGAGGGTCAGCATGGCAGGCTGATTGAGGCCGGCGCCTGGCGGAGGCATCACACGCGTTGCAGTTGTATTATCGCCAGCGCTTGGTGGCACGCCGGGGTAAAGGGTAACGCGTCCTCGCTCGATGCTGACCACTACGTCCAGGTCAACACCAAGCAGGTCAACTACAAGGGTGATGGTGGGAGGCGTGCTAAGAGCTTGCCAGGCACGGTGCGGTCGACAGTGGCTGAAGGGACGGGCTGGGCGATGTGTGCGTGTCCCCAACTGCACAGCCCTGCGTGCGCATGCCACTGCAGCGGCTCAAACACCCTTGCGGCATCTACCCTGCCACCCACCTGGGCGCAAGAAGCTGACCTCCCCCAGGCCTTCGCGTCCTATCACCAGTCCTGGCACTGCTCGAAGGTCTGCATCACTCAGACGCTGCAGCTTCTTTAGGCTGGGCACGGTGAAGTAGCCGGGTAGGGTGAGCGTGGGGGCGTTGGGATTGGGCGGCGGCACCGCCTTGTCCAGTGCTGCCGCCCAGCAGCAGCTGCGGGACTGGCCTGCCTCCTGGCTGACACCAGCAGAAGGCTGCTGAGGTTGCGATGATGCAGAGGCTGCGGACACAGCGACACTATTAGGCGTCGCAGGAGGCTGCGCTGCTGCTGGCACCGTCAGGTCCAGTGCTACATTGCTTGCATGCCCTGCCAACTCCTCTGCCATTGTTTCGATTGTAGGATAGTCGAACATGAGGGTGGCGGGCAGGTCAACGCCGAACACACTGCGGATGGAAAAGGCAAGGCACCGCGAGTGTGTGGCATTGTAGTAGCGCATTGATGTACCCCCTACTACATGCACCACCACCTGTCTGCTGCCTGCCAAATCACGCCCCTCCATCTCCCCTCCACCCACCCACCCGCTCAGCTCCTTGCGCAAGTCAAGAGCACCCAGGGAGTCGAGGCCGGCTGTCATGAGGGGGGTGGAGGCTGCCACCTCTACACCACCCAGCACCTTAGTCACAGCAGCGCGAACCTGCGGGGGAAGGGGGAACAGACAACACTTGGTGGGCAGGCAGGCAGGCAGGAACCGGAGGCGCTACCTACCGACCACAACGCTATGTCCTCTGTTTCTTGGCTGCACAACCGCCTGTGCGGGTCCACTGCCACTGCTCACCTTGGCAGTAGCAAGTTCCAGCTTGTGCCGACTGTCAATAAGAGCCGCTTCTGGAGCTGGTACTGCCGCCACCGGCACTGTGGCGCTCGAACGTGCGCCGCTGCCGCTGCTGCCTGCTGCTACAGGCTGCAGCTGAGCATGTGCTTTTCTGCGCTGCTTGCCTGGCGCCGGCAGCAGGCCTGCCAGGTACTCCGCCATTTCCGCCACCGATGGGTAGTCAAACACCAGGGTGGCAGGCAAGTCGAACCCAGCTAGCGACACCACCTCCCGTCGGACCTCAACTGCACCTGCGGCAGTTGGTCGGTCGGTCAGCACAAGGATTATGCACAACAGTGACATTACAGCGGCTGTGTGCAACACAGCAAATGCGCCTAGCGTGCATGCAACCTCACCCCAGCCCTACACTCACTTAGCGAGTCGAGGCCGGCTGACATCAGCGGCTCCGCCGGGCCCACAGTCTGACCGATTGTGCGCGCTATGATGGCCGACACCTTCTCTGTAAAGTAAGCGGTTCGTTGCCTGATTGACAAGACTCGCCAGGCAGGCTGGCTGCTGTCCGTAGGCATCATCGGCTGTTGAGCTAAACCTGCCTCAGGTTTACTGCTGCTGGCTGGCTGGCTGAAGGTGACCGTAATGACAACATCCCCGGCATAACCGGCCTGCTGCTGCTGAGCAGCAGCAGCTGCTGACGCATCTACGAATTCAGCATAGAAGGGCTGGTGCTGGCGACCATCCACCAGCAGGCGCTCCCACACAAGCCCTGCTGCTATCAGCGTGCTGCTGCCTGCTGCCACAGACAGCAAAACTGCCTGGTGCAGCGCTGCAAGGCCTGCCGGTGGAGCAATGGCGGCTATGCCCATACGATGCAGCCGCGCAGCAATGCCCACACCTGCGGCTGCCATGCCGGCGCCGCCCCATGCGCCCCATGCAATGCTGGTGCCGGCAATGCCCTGCTCCTGCCATCCATCTGCCAGCCCATCAAGGGCTGCATTGGCGATGGCATAGCTGGCCTGTCCACCACCGCCCAGCAGCCCAGCAATGCTGCTGAACAATGTTAGGCCTTTGATCGGCGTTGCCGACGACAGGTGCTTTGCCAGGCGACGAGCGGCACCTGATTTGGCAGCCAGCGTGACGCGCAGGTTGGCGGCGCTCTGGTTGCTGAGCAACGCATCCTGCACAAGGAACCCAGTACAGGGAGAGGGCGCAATGTGAGAGGGACCAATGCCGTCGTTGCCGCTGCCTTCTGCAGAAAATGTTGTCGTCCCCTATATCAGCCTGCCTGCTGATCCCACCTGCCAGCACTTACTCGCAGCACACCCGCAGCATGCACGATAGTGCCCACGTGCATGCCAATGCTGTGCAAGCTGTGTGCCAGACCAGCCAAGTCTGCTTCGGCTGAGCTGTCACACTTGCTGACGGTGAGCTGGAACAGAAGGGCATTGCTAGATGCACGCTGCCACGTGCAGCCGAGCCCTGCATCAAGCGCTACCAGGTCGACGCTGCGTCCCAGCAGAACAACATGTGCGCTGCCATCGCTGCCTACCGACAGCCGCTGCGCCGCAATGAGCAGGCCCAGCGCACCCAGGCCGCCAGTAACGATGAATGCTCCGCTGGCCGCACCGGTGGCAGGGCTGGAAGGCGCTGCGGTGGGAGCCGCAGGCAGTAGGCAAGGCGCAAGATACACGCCAGCTGCCAGGCTGGGGCCAAACGCGTCGCTAAAGGGCGTTGTCAAATGGCCATCCGTCACTGGATGCTGCGGCTGCGTGCTGATGTGCGCCCAATTCAGCTCACCAGCATCCTGTGCCGCGACCTTCAGCAAGCCCAGCAGTTGCTGCTGGCGCTGCACAGCAGCGCTTGCGCTTACACCAGCGCCTGAAGGCTTTGAAAGGACTGCAGCGACAGTGTGCAGCTGCACAGCTGAGCGCGGCGCCAGCTGCGCAACCGCCTTTTGCGCAAACTGCAGGTGGGCGGCAGCAAAGGCAGCATCGCCTAGCAATGCCGACTGGTTGACAGCAAATCGACAGTGCTGGGTGCAACCAACCGTCCATGCTGCCTCGCGCGCCTGCAAGCGCATCTGGTGTTTGCTGGTCGCTGACCTGCTGCTGCTAACGCTGTAAGCCTGCCAGCTGACAGAGTACAGCAGTTCAGTACCCGCTGTTGCCACGGCTGCTGTGGTAAGGCTCGCAGCAGGTAGCACCGTCCGCGCCTGCAAGCTGTGCAGGTACAAGGCTGCACTGCTGCCAGGGCTGCTGCCGCCCAGCCAGCGAATGTGACTGATGGCAGCGTGTTGCACCGAATCTGCAGGCTGCGACTCTGCCGCTGTCCACCCGGCAGGTGGCTTGCCTGCAGGACAGAAAGAGGGGTGAGCAGCTCGCGTGACACATCTGCAGCATGCAAGATGGTGCATACGTCTCCAGCCGCACCACTTTTTGCACTCTCACTATGCCTGCTCACCATCAATGCCAGGCAGAACCAGCGCGCCAGCGGCGGTAGGCACGCGGATGACATCCATCGAGTCGCTGCCAGCCGCTACTGGTGCCAGATCAATGCAGGCGTGGAATGCACTAGGGTGCAGCAGATATCTGCATATTGAGTGAAATGGAGCTGTAAGGACTCACTGGACACAAACAAATCACCGCAGGCCTTACAACTATAAGTGTACGTAGCTGACACATGTTACATCGTGCTGTAACTTCTCTCCGCGCTGCTGGCAGTACGCTGTATACTGCAGCCATCGGCGGCTCACACGGTCGCCACTGGCAGGTGACGGCAACTTGTGCAGTCTTTCCGATCGCCAGGCCTGCGGCATTACGACACCCTGCAGCCTTACCCTGCACTCTGTTGACGGCCTGCATCCACTCCAGCAAAGTTGTGCCCCTGGCTGCATCGAACAGTGTGAGGCAGCAGCACTGCAGCAGCAGTGGTGCTGGCAGCAGCAATGCCGATACCCTGATGCAGCTGCTGCTGCTTGCCGAGCACCAGCGCCACTGCACCCTGCATGTGCGCGCTGCCAGTGCTGCTGGTGATTCGTAGAATACCACTGCTGGCTTCAACGTGACAATTTAGCAGCACCATGCTTGTTGCTGAGGCAGCTGGCAGTGCATAAGGTGCAAGCACTGCAAGGCCGGTCAATGCGGCAGTGCTGCTGCCGGCAGGTGTGCCCTCAACTGGCAAACACGCAGCTGCTGTCGCTGCACCAAGTTCAAACACGGCAGTGGCAGGCAGCAACAACTTGCCCTGCACCTTGTGGTCACGCAACCAACCCAGGCCAGCCAGGCCTACATCGGCAGCGCACACAACCGTCCTGCTGCCGACGACTGCGCCATGGCCCACGAAAGCCGCTATGAGCAGCGGGTGCGGGATGGTGCTGGGCCAAACTTTTGCTCGCTGCCAGCCATTTCTGGTGCCGCTGCTGTCCATTATGACGTTGGCAGGCGATGACAGCAACGCATGTGCATTGACCCCACTCATGCCAAATGCGCTGGTACCAGCCAAGTGCTGTGCCGCCGGAGTGGTGAGGCAGCCAGCAGCACCCAGCTGGCGGCTGGGAGCGGCCGCCAGGCCCTGCCGCCTACGCCATTCATCAAATGCCGCTAACACGTACGGATTGATGCTGCGCAGGTTCACAACCGGTGGCAACTGCTGCTGAGCTAGGGACACCGCTGCCAGCAGAGCGCCAGTGAGGCCAGCGGTGCCCTCTGTGTGACCGCAGCAGCTCTTGCTGCTGCCCAGGGCCAGCAGGCGCTCGCTGCTGCTGCTCTTGCCGCCAGCTGCCAGCGCGAAGCCCAGCGCTCCTACCTCGATGGGATCGCCCAGAGGCGTGCCTGCAGATAATGGAACCATGAACGTAAGGCAGCAGAAAGCTTGGCAGCGGCCTGCACCGCCTCAACAGAACATTACCACCTCTTCAGATACTGCCTGTCCCTCACCGGTGCCGTGCAGCGAGGCAAAGCCCACTTCAGAGGCAGCCACATGTGCCGTCCCCATTGCCGCCTTGACCAGCGCTGTCTGTGCAGGCCCGTTGGGGGCGGTCAAGCTGCTGCTGCGGCCATCCTGATTGACAGCACTGCCATGCATAAGACCCAGCATCCTGCTGCCTGCTGCTGTTGCCACAATAGCACGCTGCAGCATGGCCAGGGCGATAGCCTCGCCGCGGCCGTAGCCATCGGCGGCAACCTCAAAGGTCTGGCAGCGGCCAACAGGCGACAGTGCTTGCAGCAGGCAGATGCGCGCAGTGGTCTGCGGAAGGGGGAGGAGACAGTGAGGTCAGTTTTCCGCAGGAGAAAGGGGAGCAGCTGATAGGCAGCACACTTGCCCGCCATCTTCCCACAAGCTGACATACACCTGTGGGTTAAGCATAAGGTTCACGCCGCCGGCCACGCCCGCTGCTGAATCGGCCGCCAGTATGCCAGTGTGTGCCATGTGCAAAGCCACCAGGCTGCTGCTGCAGGCAGTGTCAGTGCTGACGCAGGGCCCTTGCAGGCCAAAGGTATAGCTCGTTCGGCCGACGAGAAAGGACAGGCCGTGGCCAATTATGGCGTTGGCGTTGGTGTCTGCTGCGCCCGCAGGCAAAAGCACACCATCCAGGTACTCTGTACAGAGGGGTGCAGGCGTGGCTTAACGGCAGCAACGGCAGCAAGCATGCTCATTGCTTCAGGGGTGAGGGCATCAAGATGCAAGACCAGGCCTTTGTCTGCACCTGTATACATGCAGCCCACATAGACGCCCACAGAGGTGCCCACAGCGGCAGCGGCTGATATGGCCGCAGGTGCCGCCAGCACCTCCTGTGCGTGCTCCAGCAGCATGCGGGCCTGGGGATCCAGGCACAAAGCTTCACTGCAGGCAGAGGACGCAGTGCACTGTGCAGTGTGTTGAGACAAAGTGGCCATTCTGTGCAGGTGTCACGTCCAGGCACGTCTCAGCAGGCTGCTCACCTGGCGCTGAGGCGGAAGGCAGCTGCATCAAACGCCGCCAGGCCATCCAGCCAGCTGCCGAAGCGCACATACATGCGCCGTGTGCCGCCATCTGCAGTGTTAGAGCAGAAACAGGCGACTTAGCACGCGTCGCGCCCCAGCAGCAGCTATCCATGGACAACTGCACGCAACCGTACCCCGCGGCAGCACCTGGGTGGTAGCAGGCATCGATGTCCCAGCGCTGTGGCGGCACCACAGAGGGCAGATTGGCGCCCAAAGCGATAGCCGATCGGAAGCCTGCAAAGTCAGCATTGCCGCTGCACGCTATGGCAGCTGCCGACACACAGTTAGCGGTACTGTAGCTGCTGCCGCTGCTACTGGGGTGTGGGTAGCGGCAGGACACTGCAACCAGTGCTGTCACACTGTCGCTCCCAAGACTGCAGCGCTCTGCTGCCAGCGCCAGGTGCGCAGGCAGGACTGTGGTGCTGCTGTGCGCCATATCCTCCCCGCTAGCAGGTGCTGTAATGTCTGCCACATAGGCGGCCAGGCTGGCAAGAGTGGGGTAGTCAAATGTGGCGGTGGCGGGCAGCTCCAGATCAAAGGCTGTGCTGACTGCATTGCGCAGCTCCACTGCTCCCAGGGAGTCCAGGCCGGCCTGCAGAGCAAAGGGCAGGACGTGCATGCAGCAATCACGCAAGACGCGTGGGGCACGCAAAGCAGAAGATGGGCAGGCAACGCCGCATGAGCTCACCTCCATAAGAGGCTGGTCAGGCGATGGCGCAGAGCCCAGCACTCCGACTGCCAACTCGCGCAGCTGCCGCAGGATGTCCGGTGTGTGGTCCTGTCTGCGGCTGCGTAGCGCAGCTGCACGCCCATGGCGCCGGCGAGCCGCAGGCTGGGTAGGTACATCCCACGCCACGTCGTCACCAGCACTGCTGTCAGCGCCTGCTGCTTGCGGCCATGGCAGCTGTGAGTGCACAAAGGTAGCCAGTGATGCCGCCGTAGGGTAGTCAAACGTGACGGTAGCAGGCAGATCAACTGCAAAGCGGGCGGCAACTGCATTGCGCAACTCCACAGCGCCTGCAACAGGAGAGTGTGAGTGAACGCGAGTGCATGCACAGGGTAAATAACTGGTTGCTGGCATCGGAGCGCGGACCACATCACGCAGCGCTTTGTCAAAAGACGTGCCAGGAAACAGACTCACCTAGGGAGTCAAGGCCTGCCGACATGAAGGCAGCATTAGGTTCGATGGCGGTGCCTGCAACCGCAGCCACCAACTGCAGCAGCTGCTCCAGTACCTGCTGCATGGTGAGACTGCAGGCTGCTGCTGAGCCACGACTCGTAGTCATGTGTTGCTGCGATATGTGGTCTCCTTGTTCAGCTGGCAACAGCTTAGCAAAGAACAAAGAGAGCTGCTGGGCAGGGCGCAGCATGCGACGCCAATCAAGCGCCACCACGGGTGCAGTCCAAACTGGCAAGCTGCTGCGATGGCCCAGCAGACAATCCAGCAACTGCAGGCCACTAGCTGGTTGAACTAGGCCAAAGCCCTTGACCGCCAGCTTGGCGATGATAGCAGGTGTGGCCATGCCACCGCCTGCCCAAGGGCCCCACTGCAGGCTGACTGTTGGCGTGCCATGCTGCTGCCACAGCTGGGCTGCCGTGTCTAGTACTGCATTGGCGGCTGAGTAGTTGGTCTGGCCTGCATTCCCCAGCAGCGCAGCTACGCTGCTAAAAAGCAGGCACTGCTGCAGGGGCTGCTGGCGCAGGCCTAATGCGGCATTCAGGCTGCCGCTGAGCTTAGGGGCCAGTGCTAGACGCAAGCGAGCTGCTGTCTGCTTGGCCAGCAGAGCGTCTTGCAGAACACCACCTGCAACAGAGAGGCAAGGTACCTGGGGATGGGGCCTGCACCGAGATAGTCTATACTTGCCCTACCAAAACGGCAAGCTGAGCAGGTTCTTCCACAGGCACCCCTCTCCCACCGGCATGAACGTAGGCAGCCGTGCATCGGTCATCATCCATGGTAGCTACTACGTCGGCAGCAGCTGCGGCATCACACTGCAACGCTGTCACGAGGCAGTCACTGTCGATCATGGGCGCTGGAAGCCGGGCTGCAGCGGAGCGGCCCCAGAGGACTAGCCCACGGCTGCTGCCTGGCATTGCTGCCATCCAGCCCGCCACAAGTTGGCCAAGCGAGCCCATACCGCCGCTGATTGTCATTTTGCCCATGCCAAGCTGGACCTGAAGCATTGCATCTGCCGCCTGGCTTTCCTGGAGCAGCTGGGGTAGCAACCACGCTCCCTGATGCAGATGCGACGCAGCAAACACGTCGCCGGCTGGTGCTGGTGCAGCTGGCCCTGCCGCCTGCAAGTAGCTGCGGCTGTTGTACGCTGGCAGTCTTGCAGGGGCAGCTGGAGCCTCAGCTGCCGCTGACTTGAGCATGCCATGCACGGCTGCTGCGGCCAGGGCAGCAGTAAGCTGCTCCACAGGTGCCCCTGCTGGAACATCAGCCTGCGCTGCTGTTGCTGACTGCAAGTTCAAGCTGCCAACCTGCCGCTCTAGCTGCAGCATGCGCAGCGCTTGCTGGGCAGCAGCAAACACGGCCGGGCCGGCTGCAGCGCTGCCGTTGCCCGGCAGTGTCAACCGACCTCTGCTGCCTGTCAGCGTGATGGGCAGGCCGGATGGTGAGCTGCCGGGGCCGGCAGCAGCACTGTCTGCTGCATACTGTGCACTGTAGCTGAACAAGCTGGCAGCTGCCACAGTTGCAAGCTTTGCTGCTGCGCTGTTGGTTCGGCCAACAGCCTTGGATTGAAGATGTTGTAGCTGGAAGGCTGTAGGTGCCCTGCCATCAGACAACAATGCGTAGCTGGCAGTGGTGGCACTTGCGGTGACTTCATCGCACCGCATCAGCGGCCAGGAAGTGCTGCCTATAGTGCAGCCCCGGGCAGAGGCGTGGAAGTAGGCAGCTGCCACAGGGACACGTGGTGTTGCTGCGTTGCCACCGTCCCGCTGGTCAGGCGCTGCAAAGACGCCGAGGTGCAGGGTGGCATCCAGCACAGCCGGGTGGCATTGATAGCCAGGAGCGGCATGCTCTGGCTGCAGCATCATGCCGCCAGCTGCAACCATTGCTGGGCCAACAGCCATCCTGCCACTCGTTCCCAGCAATTGCTTTGCTGCATCGCTGCTGGCATCATCGGGCCCACTGCTTGCTGCAGGTGTATGTGACACAAGCTCCACATGGCAACAAATAGCAGCCTGCAAATTGGTTCCGAAAGCCCCACCACTGCGACTACGGCTCTGCAGTTGAACCAATGGCTGTGCTCTGCTGTCAAAGGACACTGCGCAGCGGACCACTGGCAGAATGCTGGAGCTGTTACTAGATGGCAGGATGAGGGGCGCCGAAATGCTTGCAGCTACCAAGGCAGCCGTACTGCGGCTGCTGCCAAGCATAACCTTGGAGTCATCCATCAGCGTCTGAACACCTGCATGAGCTGACTCCAGCATGGCTGCCCCTGCCACCAGCACGCGCCCTTGTACCTGCAGCAGGCAGGGAGAGCAGCGGGCAGACAGTTGTTGAAGCAGTGCAGGGACCAGCAGGAAGAGCACAAGCAGCATGCTGTGCTTCAACGCTTTCTCAGCGCAACGTTCACCTGGTGATCCCACAGGTATGCCATTGCAGGCCTGCCCAGCGCCACCTCAAAGGTAGCGCTGCTCATGGCAGCTGTGGCCACACGGAAGAGCAGCTGGTACGGTGATGGCTGATACCAGAAGCGCAACCGCTGCCAGGCTGCAGCAGGCAGTGCAGCTGCACCAGGCGCATCCAGCTGGGCTGCCTCGGCAGGCTCGCTGCGCAGCACAGCATGTGCGTTGGTGCCCTGGAAGGCAAAGGCGCTGCAGCCGATGTGCATGCTGCCACTGGTGGGCAGCAGACCAGGGGCAGACTGCCGGCTGGCCGCAAAGCCACCGCCGCTGCTGTCGAGGATCCCCTCTACGTAGGCATTTAGGCTGTGCAGATGCAGGACCGCAGGCCGCATGTGCTGCTGCAGCCGTGCGGCCGCACGTAGCATGCCCACGGTGCCTGCTGCCGTTTCGGCATGGCCGAAGCAGGACTTGGCGGCCGCTAGCTCTGTGGGTGGCCGAGGGGCCGCGCCGCGCCTGATGATGGCTGTCAGGGCGCCAACCTCAATGGGGTCACCAAGAGCAGTACCTGCACAAAGTGGATGAGTGACAGGGGTTCGGGTGAGGGAAGGACAAACTACAGCGCAGCATGCCTATGCACGCAAGAGCTGCAGTAAGCAGGGCAGCAGAAAGCAACAGGCAGCAGCACCTGTCCCGTGCATCTCCACTGCGTCCAGGTTGCCAGGCAGCAGGCCAGCTGAAGCGGTGGCAGCTACCGCCACTGCCTGCTGGCTGGGGCCATGCGGTGCTGTCAGGCTGCTACTGCGACCATCCTGATTCACCGCCGTGCCGCTTAGCAACAGAGTGCCTGCCTGATGGCTGCTGTTACTGCTGTGGCTTGCTACCCAGGAGGCAGCTGACTGCAGTAACATTACCACCGCTGCCTCTGCACGCACATAGCCGTCCGCTGCAGCATCGAGCGCCTTGCAGCGGCCATCAGGGGCCAACATGCCGGCAGCAGCAAACATGCTTGTGGTCACCCAATTCAAAGGCAGGTTGACGCCGGCTGTCAGGCCGCGGCTGGCACTGCCGGCTAAAATGGCGGTTCGGGCAAAGTGTGTTCCAACCAGGGAGGAGGAGCAGGCGGTGTCGATGGAGACTGCAGGTAGGCAAGGGAACCGCAGGGAGAGAAATCACGAGCAGGAAGGTTAACGGCACAGAACTGGCAATCCTGCAGCATGCCACCCGCTGCACCCACCCACCCACACTGCATTCACCTGAGGGACCCTTGAAGCCATAGCAGTAGCTGATGCGCCCGGCAGCCGCAGAAAGTGCCAGGCCAGTGCCCACATAGCTGCTGCCAGCTGTAACTGCCGCTGCAGTACCTGCTACTACTGCTGGGGGTTCGCCAAGCTTAGCAATGCCGACTGCCACAGCTGTCTGCTGCGCATAGGCGGTGCTGCTCTTGCCAACGCTGCTGGAGCTATCAGGGGAAAGCAGGGCAGCAGTCTCCTCCAGCAGCACTCGCTGCTGAGGGTCTAGCAGCACCGCCTCTGCAGCAGGGCAAGTGGCGAGGGTGGATGATGGTAGAGCGGCGGCCGGTTGGCAAGAGCAAAGCATACATGTGTGAAAGCCAGGTCCAGTGCAAGCACACCCACCAGATGGCGAAATGGCAAACAGCCCGGGGTCAAACGCCGCCCAGTCCAGCACAAAGCCGCCAAATCGGCCACCACGCACGCCACTGACACTGCGGCCCTGCTGCGCTGCACTACTGCCAAAGTGGCTGAGGATGCGGCCAAAGTCTGGGTCCCAGCGATCGTAAGGCACTGCGCAGATGGGGTCTGTTGTCGCATCTGCATTATTGCCAGCTGACCCGGGCAGCTGCGCCAGGCGGCTGCGAATGTCGGTGATGAGCACCTGCTGTGGCTGGTGGGCGCCTGCTGCTGATACCAGGCTGCTGTTGGGGCCGGCGTCCGCTGCATCGCCGTGGGCGAACTCTCCATCATCCGCCGGCAGCGCTGGGACCAGCCTGTCTGCAAGGTAGGAGCTGATGGCTGCCGCCGTGGGGTAGTCGAACACCAGGGTGCCCGGCAAGTCACAGCCCACGCGGCGACCAATCTCGTTTCGCAGCTCCACCGCACCTGCAGGAGGTCATGAGGTGTGTAAGGAGCGCAAATGCAAGATGCACAGCCTGCAGCACGGCAGCTTCAAACCAGGCAGCCACAGCAGAAGCAGGCTCACCCAGCGAGTCGAGGCCGGCGCCGACAAGGGGCGTGTCTGCACCCACGTCATCACCTAGCACTGCCACTATTGCTGCTGTGACAGTGGCGCTGATGGCCTCAGCAGTGTGAGCGGCGCTTGCCATGGCTGCACCATTAGTGGCTGAGGCAGTGCTGTCCGCTGCTGTGCTGGCCTCTGCCGCAATGCCGCTGGCTGTCGGAAGCTGCTTCAGCTCTGAGAAAAGATGGCTGTCATTCTTGAGCCTGTCCCAGAAGAAGACAGAGGCCACCAGCGCAGGTGGTGCTGTGCTTCCGCCTGTTGACCTGGTGCCAACAGAGCGAAGCAGGGCAGACATGACTGTCATGCCAGCTCCAGGGCGGATGGCGCCAAAGCCAAGTCGTTCCAACCGCTCGAGGCCTGCACGGGAGTGCGTTGAATGGCTATCGGGTGGTGGCAAGCGGTCCGGCATGAAGTAGTCCGGCCCTGCAGCGCATTGCCATGGATATCCCATGCTGAGCGGCCAGCCAGTCTCACCGGCATGTGCCGCCATGCCCGCTCCAGCCCAGGCACCCCAGTTGACGGCCATGCCGGGCAGGCCACCCTGTTGCATGCAGCTGGCTGCATCATCCAGCAGTGCATTTGCAGCAGCATAGTTGGCCTGGCCGCCGGTGCCCAGCGCTGCTGCCACAGAAGAGAAGAGCTTGACGGCAGAGAGGGGCTGTAGAGTGGCAGCTGCTGACGTGGCAAGGTGTCCTGTGCCTGCCGCCTTGGGCGCAAACACTGTCCGCAGGCCAGCCAAAGACTGGTTCGGCAGTGTGGCGTCCGCCAGAACACCACCAGCATGCAGCACACCAGCCAGAGGCAGCCGCAGCTGCGAGCTGCTAGCTGTTTGCAGTATTTTGTCCAGGTCTGCTGCAACCGCAGCATCGCACTTGAGCAGCGTAACCGCTGACGCCCAGCTCCCTGCATCTGTGGCTGCAGCCAGAACAGATGCTGGATCGACCTTTGACGCTGTTGCAGCTGTGCCTGCTAGGCCGGTGCGGCCCAGCAGAGCAATGTGCTTGACACCTGAGGCCACCAGCCAGCATGCAGACATGGCGCCCAGGGCGCCAGTGCCACCGCTGATGACCCATCGGCATGAGCTGTTGCTGGTCCTGCCGGCACCACCAATGCTGGCGGCGTTGCTGCTGTCAGCCACAACCACCTTGCCCACATGCCGGGCAGCTGACAGCTGGCGAAGAGCCGCAGAGGCACAGCCCAGTGAGTAGGCCAGGGGCGGCAGCGTGGCAATTTCTCCTGAACAGGACAGGCACCAGCAGGCAGGGAGGCTCAGAAACTTGGGGTGCTGCCTGCCACGTGCACTCAAAAAACAGTCGCATGACGAATGACGAATTCAGCAACTCACCCCTGGCGAGCATGGCGGCGATGCGGGACATGGCAGCACCGATGACAGGGGGCGGAACGAAGTCCACCGCCACTGTGTGGTAGTGCACATCTGGGCGCTCCTGCAGGTCAGATCAAGCAGGCAGCACAAAGATGCACGTGTTCGGGTGAGCTCCAGGCAAGTGCAATGTTGGCTTATGCAAGCATGCACAAAGGCATGTGCTGCCACAGTAGCACACCTGCGCCATGCGGGCTGCTGCCCATATGTTGCGCTTGCCAACTTCAATGAAGGCACCGCCTGGCCGTAAGACTGCCAGCGAGGCAGCCAGCATGCCAGGTGAGGTCAAGGAGTTGAGCACAACATCTACGCCGTCGAAGCACAGCTGTGCCAGGTCGGTGGCAAAATCTGTGTTGCGGCTGTTCAGGGCGGTGTGCACTCCGCTCCAGTAGCTGCGCAGAAAGGTTCGCTTGCTTGTGCTGCCTGCCGTGCCCAGAGGCACGCCACCCATTGCTGTGGCGACCTGCACAGCCGCCAGCCCCAGGCCACCTGTGGCAGCATGGATGAGCACCCGCTGCCCCGGCCGCACCAGCGTCGCGGCGTTGAAGCAGGCGTCTGCTGTGAGGAAGACTGTGGGGATGGTGCAGGCTGCCTCTGGCGCGACGGTTGGTGGCACTGGCACCACTGTTTGGTGCATGCCCAGCGCCGCGGTGCCCAGGCACCCGGCGGCCAGGCCAAACACTAAGTCACCAACAAGGTGGGGGATACCAGGGCTGGCAGCTGTGACCATTCCTGCGACGTCACTGCCAGGTGGACCGGGGTCTCCAGGGTACATGCCAAGCACATTCAAAACATCCCTAAAGTTGAGGCCAACTGCCTTGACTGCCAGTGCCACCTGGTCAGCGCCGGGGGCTTCCAGGCCAGGCACTGGCACTGCGATGAGGTTGGACAGGGAGCCGCGGGGCTCCGGGCTCAGGTGCACAGGCTCCAACTGGGCAAGGCTGCACAACACGTGGGGGACGTGCAGGGCTCAAGTGTTCATGGGCGCTGGGCATGTAGGCAGGCCAATGCCCGAGGCACGCAAAGCAGACAGCTGCAGCTGGGCTCCTTGCCACAAGCAGTCTCACATGGCGTGGCGCAGGAGCTTGGGATGGCGGAACATGCCTGCCGCCAGCTCAGCACCCTGCTGGTCTGCTGAGCAGGCAAACCCATGCTGGCGCAGCTGGAGTGGCTGCTGGGGGTCTGCAGCAAGCGACAACCACTGCCGTGCAGGGTTTTCTACAGCTGCCACCTTCAGCAAGGCTGCCAGCATGGCGCTGCTGCTTGAGTCGCGCGAGGCCGTTGGCGATGTCGATGACGCAGCAGCAGTGAAGGCGTGCACGGCTGCACTGCCGCCAGCCGCAAGAATGCGCTGCAACATCTCGATTCCCTCAGCAGCGGCTGCAGCTGGGTTGCTGGGCCTGCAAGTTCGCGGCACGAGGACCAGCTGCCTGGCGGCTGGCAAAGCTGCAGCATCGCCCTGCAAGCACAGGCTAGAGCTGCGGGCCAGCAGCAGCTGGCTACTGGCGCTGCTGTAGGGCGTGACAACTGATGCTGCAGCCTGCCACTCAATCGCATATGCGAAGTTCTGCTGCTCAAAGGCCTTGGCCGCTGCTACTGCATGTGCTGCCAATGCGCCAGCCTTTTGACTAGGCAGCGGCTTCGCATGTAGGTCTGCAGCTTTAAAACTGCCTCCTGCAAGCTGCGCCTGGATGGTGCACACCGCTGAGTTGTCTGCTGCAACGACAGGCAGTTGGGAAGATGACCACTGCCCGGCATCGGCTGTGCTGTTGCTGATGGCGGCAAAGACTGCAGCAACTGCTATAGGCACGCGGCTGCTGTCTGCCATGCGTCCGTCTGCCTTGACTGCAGACAGGTGGAGTGACGCATCAGCTGCGGCAGGGTGCGCCAACCACCCGCTCCCTGCAGGCACGTTGCTGCTACCGCTGAGGCAGGCAAAGTTGTAGCTTCCGGTGTGATTGGCTGCTGGGCGAATACCCAGAATCAATCCCACCGCTGTGCTGGTGCTGGTCATGTTGCTGACCATGCATGGCACGGGATTAGTGGGGAGAGTGCCAACTGCACTGCGGACATGTATAGTGCCGTCTGCAGACGCCACCTCAGCATTGCCGCTGTGCAGATGAAGCTCAACCTCAACCACTTCTGCCACAGCCATCTGCTGGCTTAGGACCTTGGGTGCCAGAATAGCGAGACCTGCCAGGCTGGGCAGCAGCTGCAGCTGCAGGCTGTCGCTGCGTGCTGAAGTGGCTGCCGCAAGCAGCAGCTCAAAGAAGGCGGCACCTGGAACCAGCTGCCGCCCGCCGACACCGTGGTTCCTCAGGAAGGCTGCGGGAGCGCCAAAAAAGCTGCAGCTGAAGCGTGCAGAGCGGGCAGTTGTTGTGCTGTTGCTGCTGGCTGTGCAGCTGTGCAGCAGTGGATGTGGCGCCGGGGCTGGCCAGAAGCGCTGACGCTGCCACACTGGCACTGGAGCTTTGGCTGCGAGCGATGTGTCGCTGCCAGCAGCTGCCGACAGAAGCATGTGGGCATTCACGCCGCTCATGCCAAATGCGCTGGTGCCAGCCAAGTGCTGTGCCGCCGGAGTGGTGAGGCAGCCAGCAGCACCCAGCTGGCGGCTGGGAGCGGCCGCCAGGCCCTGCCGCCTACGCCATTCATCAAATGCCGCTAACACGTACGGATTGATGCTGCGCAAGTTCACAACCGGTGGCAACTGCTGCTGAGATAGGGACATCGCCGCGAGGAGCATGCCGGTCAGGCCAGCTACGGACTCTGTGTGGCCGTAGCAGCTCTTGCTGCTGCCCAGGGCCAGCAGGCGCTCGCTGCTGCTGCTCCTGCCGCCAGCTGCTAGCGCAGAGCCCAGCGCTCCTACCTCGATGGGATCGCCCAGAGGCGTGCCTGCAGATAATGGAACCATGAACGTAAGGCAGCAGAAAGCTTGGCAGCGGCCTGCCACCGCCTCAGCAGAACATTACCACCTCTTCAGATACTGCCTGTCCCTCACCGGTGCCGTGCAGCGAGGCAAAGCCCACTTCAGAGGCAGCCACATGTGCCGTCCCCATTGCCGCCTTGACCAGCGCTGTCTGTGCAGGCCCGTTGGGGGCGGTCAGGCTGCTGCTGCGGCCATCCTGATTGACAGCACTGCCATGCATAAGACCCAGCATCCTGCTGCCTGCTGCTGTTGCCACATCAGCACGCTGCAGCATGGCCAGGGCGATAGCCTCGCCGCGGCCGTAGCCATCGGCGGCAACCTCAAAGGTCTGGCAGCGGCCAACAGGCGACAGTGCTTGCAGCAGGCAGATGCGCGCAGTGGTCTGCGGAAGGGGGAGGAGACAGTGAGGTCAGTTTTCCGCAGGAGAAAGGGGAGCAGCTGATAGGCAGCACACTTGCCCGCCATCTTCCCACAAGCTGACATACACCTGTGGGTTAAGCATAAGGTTCACGCCGCCGGCCACGCCCGCTGCTGAATCGGCCGCCAGTATGCCAGTGTGTGCCATGTGCAAAGCCACCAGGCTGCTGCTGCAGGCAGTGTCAGTGCTGACGCAGGGCCCTTGCAGGCCAAAGGTATAGCTCGTTCGGCCGACGAGAAAGGACAGGCCGTGGCCAATTATGGCGTTGGCGTTGGTGTCTGCTGCGCCCGCAGGCAAAAGCACACCATCCAGGTACTCTGTACAGAGGGGTGCAGGCGTGGCTTAACGGCAGCAACGGCAGCAAGCATGCTCATTGCTTCAGGGGTGAGGGCATCAAGATGCAAGACCAGGCCTTTGTCTGCACCTGTATACATGCAGCCCACATAGACGCCCACAGAGGTGCCCACAGCGGCAGCGGCTGATATGGCCGCAGGTGCCGCCAGCACCTCCTGTGCGTGCTCCAGCAGCATGCGGGCCTGGGGATCCAGGCACAAAGCTTCACTGCAGGCAGAGGACGCAGTGCACTGTGCAGTGTGTTGAGACAAAGTGGCCATTCTGTGCAGGTGTCACGTCCAGGCACGTCTCAGCAGGCTGCTCACCTGGCGCTGAGGCGGAAGGCAGCTGCATCAAACGCCGCCAGGCCATCCAGCCAGCTGCCGAAGCGCACATACATGCGCCGTGTGCCGCCATCTGCAGTGTTAGAGCAGAAACAGGCGACTTAGCACGCGTCGCGCCCCAGCAGCAGCTATCCATGGACAACTGCACGCAACCGTACCCCGCGGCAGCACCTGGGTGGTAGCAGGCATCGATGTCCCAGCGCTGTGGCGGCACCACAGAGGGTAGATTGGCGCCCAAAGCGATAGCCGATCGGAAGCCTGCAAAGTCAGCATTGCCGCTGCACGCTATGGCAGCTGCCGACACACAGTTAGCGGTACTGTAGCTGCTGCCGCTGCTACTGGGGTGTGGGTAGCGGCAGGACACTGCAACCAGTGCTGTCACACTGTCGCTCCCAAGACTGCAGCGCTCTGCTGCCAGCGCCAGGTGCGCAGGCAGGACTGTGGTGCTGCTGTGCGCCATATCCTCCCGCTAGCAGGTGCTGTAATGTCTGCCACATAGGCGGCCAGGCTGGCAAGAGTGGGGTAGTCAAATGTGGCGGTGGCGGGCAGCTCCAGATCAAAGGCTGTGCTGACTGCATTGCGCAGCTCCACTGCTCCCAGGGAGTCCAGGCCGGCCTGCAGAGCAAAGGGCAGGACGTGCATGCAGCAATCACGCAAGACGCGTGGGGCACGCAAAGCAGAAGATGGGCAGCAACGCCGCATGAGCTCACCTCCATAAGAGGCTGGTCAGGCGATGGCGCAGAGCCCAGCACTCCGACTGCCAACTCGCGCAGCTGCCGCAGGATGTCCGGTGTGTGGTCCTGTCTGCGGCTGCGTAGCGCAGCTGCACGCCCATGGCGCCGGCGAGCCGCAGGCTGGGTAGGTACATCCCACGCCACGTCGTCACCAGCACTGCTGTCAGCGCCTGCTGCTTGCGGCCATGGCAGCTGTGAGTGCACAAAGGTAGCCAGTGATGCCGCCGTAGGGTAGTCAAACGTGACGGTAGCAGGCAGATCAACTGCAAAGCGGGCGGCAACTGCATTGCGCAACTCCACAGCGCCTGCAACAGGAGAGTGTGAGTGAACGCGAGTGCATGCACAGGGTAAATAACTGGTTGCTGGCATCGGAGCGCGGACCACATCACGCAGCGCTTTGTCAAAAGACGTGCCAGGAAACAGACTCACCTAGGGAGTCAAGGCCTGCCGACATGAAGGCAGCATTAGGTTCGATGGCGGTGCCTGCAACCGCAGCCACCAACTGCAGCAGCTGCTCCAGTACCTGCTGCATGGTGAGACT
This sequence comes from Micractinium conductrix, assembly GCA_002245815.2. Classification (NCBI taxonomy): domain Eukaryota; kingdom Viridiplantae; phylum Chlorophyta; class Trebouxiophyceae; order Chlorellales; family Chlorellaceae; genus Micractinium; species Micractinium conductrix. Next base: position 60,619 of record LHPF02000074.1, read on the forward strand.
GCAGGCTGCTGCTGAGCCACGACTCGTAGTCATGTGTTGCTGCGATATGTGGTCCTTGTTCAGCTGGCAACAGCTTAGCAAAGAACAAAGAGAGCTGCTGGGCAGGGCGCAGCATGCGACGCCAATCAAGCGCCACCACGGGTGCAGTCCAAACTGGCAAGCTGCTGCGATGGCCCAGCAGACAATCCAGCAACTGCAGGCCACTAGCTGGTTGAACTAGGCCAAAGCCCTTGACCGCCAGCTTGGCGATGATAGCAGGTGTGGCCATGCCACCGCCTGCCCAAGGGCCCCACTGCAGGCTGACTGTTGGCGTGCCATGCTGCTGCCACAGCTGGGCTGCCGTGTCTAGTACTGCATTGGCGGCTGAGTAGTTGGTCTGGCCTGCATTCCCCAGCAGCGCAGCTACGCTGCTAAAAAGCAGGCACTGCTGCAGGGGCTGCTGGCGCAGGCCTAATGCGGCATTCAGGCTGCCGCTGAGCTTAGGGCCAGTGCTAGACGCAAGCGAGCTGCTGTCTGCTTGGCCAGCAGAGCGTCTTGCAGAACACACCTGCAACAGAGAGGCAAGGTACCTGGGGATGGGGCCTGCACCGAGATAGTCTATACTTGCCCTACCAAAACGGCAAGCTGAGCAGGTTCTTCCACAGGCACCCCTCTCCCACCGGCATGAACGTAGGCAGCCGTGCATCGGTCATCATCCATGGTAGCTACTACGTCGGCAGCAGCTGCGGCATCACACTGCAACGCTGTCACGAGGCAGTCACTGTCGATCATGGGCGCTGGAAGCCGGGCTGCAGCGGAGCGGCCCCAGAGGACTAGCCCACGGCTGCTGCCTGGCATTGCTGCCATCCAGCCCGCCACAAGTTGGCCAAGCGAGCCCATACCGCCGCTGATTGTCATTTTGCCCATGCCAAGCTGGACCTGAAGCATTGCATCTGCCGCCTGGCTTTCCTGGAGCAGCTGGGGTAGCAACCACGCTCCCTGATGCAGATGCGACGCAGCAAACACGTCGCCGGCTGGTGCTGGTGCAGCTGGCCCTGCCGCCTGCAAGTAGCTGCGGCTGTTGTACGCTGGCAGTCTTGCAGGGGCAGCTGGAGCCTCAGCTGCCGCTGACTTGAGCATGCCATGCACGGCTGCTGCGGCCAGGGCAGCAGTAAGCTGCTCCACAGGTGCCCCTGCTGGAACATCAGCCTGCGCTGCTGTTGCTGACTGCAAGTTCAAGCTGCCAACCTGCCGCTCTAGCTGCAGCATGCGCAGCGCTTGCTGGGCAGCAGCAAACACGGCCGGGCCGGCTGCAGCGCTGCCGTTGCCCGGCAGTGTCAACCGACCTCTGCTGCCTGTCAGCGTGATGGGCAGGCCGGATGGTGAGCTGCCGGGGCCGGCAGCAGCACTGTCTGCTGCATACTGTGCACTGTAGCTGAACAAGCTGGCAGCTGCCACAGTTGCAAGCTTTGCTGCTGCGCTGTTGGTTCGGCCAACCTTGGATTGAAGATGTTGTAGCTGGAAGGCTGTAGGTGCCCTGCCATCAGACAACAATGCGTAGCTGGCAGTGGTGGCACTTGCGGTGACTTCATCGCACCGCATCAGCGGCCAGGAAGTGCTGCCTATAGTGCAGCCCCGGCAGAGGCGTGGAAGTAGGCAGCTGCCACAGGGACACGTGGTGTTGCTGCGTTGCCACCGTCCCGCTGGTCAGGCGCTGCAAAAGCCGAGGTGCAGGGTGGCATCCAGCACAGCCGGGTGGCATTGATAGCCAGGAGCGGCATGCTCTGGCTGCAGCATCATGCCGCCAGCTGCAACCATTGCTGGGCCAACAGCCATCCTGCCACTCGTTCCCAGCAATTGCTTTGCTGCATCGCTGCTGGCATCATCGGGCCCACTGCTTGCTGCAGGTGTATGTGACACAAGCTCCACATGGCAACAAATAGCAGCCTGCAAATTGGTTCCGAAAGCCCCACCACTGCGACTACGGCTCTGCAGTTGAACCAATGGCTGTGCTCTGCTGTCAAAGGACACTGCGCAGCGGACCACTGGCAGAATGCTGGAGCTGTTACTAGATGGCAGGATGAGGGGCGCCGAAATGCTTGCAGCTACCAAGGCAGCCGTACTGCGGCTGCTGCCAAGCATAACCTTGGAGTCATCCATCAGCGTCTGAACACCTGCATGAGCTGACTCCAGCATGGCTGCCCCTGCCACCAGCACGCGCCCTTGTACCTGCAGCAGGCAGGGAGAGCAGCGGGCAGACAGTTGTTGAAGCAGTGCAGGGACCAGCAGGAAGAGCACAAGCAGCATGCTGTGCTTCAACGCTTTCTCAGCGCAACGTTCACCTGGTGATCCCACAGGTATGCCATTGCAGGCCTGCCCAGCGCCACCTCAAAGGTAGCGCTGCTCATGGCAGCTGTGGCCACACGGAAGAGCAGCTGGTACGGTGATGGCTGATACCAGAAGCGCAACCGCTGCCAGGCTGCAGCAGGCAGTGCAGCTGCACCAGGCGCATCCAGCTGGGCTGCCTCGGCAGGCTCGCTGCGCAGCACAGCATGTGCGTTGGTGCCCTGGAAGGCAAAGGCGCTGCAGCCGATGTGCATGCTGCCACTGGTGGGCAGCAGACCAGGGGCAGACTGCCGGCTGGCCGCAAAGCCACCGCCGCTGCTGTCGAGGATCCCCTCTACGTAGCATTTAGGCTGTGCAGATGCAGGACCGCAGGCCGCATGTGCTGCTGCAGCCGTGCGGCCGCACGTAGCATGCCCACGGTGCCTGCTGCCGTTTCGGCATGGCCGAAGCAGGACTTGGCGGCCGCTAGCTCTGTGGGTGGCCGAGGGGCCGCGCCGCGCCTGATGATGGCTGTCAGGGCGCCAACCTCAATGGGGTCACCAAGAGCAGTACCTGCACAAAGTGGATGAGTGACAGGGGTTCGGGTGAGGGAAGGACAAACTACAGCGCAGCATGCCTATGCACGCAAGAGCTGCAGTAAGCAGGGCAGCAGAAAGCAACAGGCAGCAGCACCTGTCCCGTGCATCTCCACTGCGTCCAGGTTGCCAGGCAGCAGGCCAGCTGAAGCGGTGGCAGCTACCGCCACTGCCTGCTGGCTGGGGCCATGCGGTGCTGTCAGGCTGCTACTGCGACCATCCTGATTTGCCGCTTAGCAACAGAGTGCCTGCCTGATGGCTGCTGTTACTGCTGTGGCTTGCTACCCAGGAGGCAGCTGACTGCAGTAACATTACCACCGCTGCCTCTGCACGCACATAGCCGTCCGCTGCAGCATCGAGCGCCTTGCAGCGGCCATCAGGGGCCAACATGCCGGCAGCAGCAAACATGCTTGTGGTCACCCAATTCAAAGGCAGGTTGACGCCGGCTGTCAGGCCGCGGCTGGCACTGCCGGCTAAAATGGCGGTTCGGGCAAAGTGTGTTCCAACCAGGGAGGAGGAGCAGGCGGTGTCGATGGAGACTGCAGGTAGGCAAGGGAACCGCAGGGAGAGAAATCACGAGCAGGAAAGGTTAACGGCACAGAACTGGCAATCCTGCAGCATGCCACCCGCTGCACCCACCACCCCACACTGCATTCACCTGAGGGACCCTTGAAGCCATAGCAGTAGCTGATGCGCCCGGCAGCCGCAGAAAGTGCCAGGCCAGTGCCCACATAGCTGCTGCCAGCGTAACTGCCGCTGCAGTACCTGCTACTACTGCTGGGGGTTCGCCAAGCTTAGCAATGCCGACTGCCACAGCTGTCTGCTGCGCATAGGCGGTGCTGCTCTTGCCAACGCTGCTGGAGCTATCAGGGGAAAGCAGGGCAGCAGTCTCCTCCAGCAGCACTCGCTGCTGAGGGTCTAGCAGCACCGCCTCTGCAGCAGGGCAAGTGGCGAGGGTGGATGATGGTAGAGCGGCGGCCGGTTGGCAAGAGCAAAGCATACATGTGTGAAAGCCAGGTCCAGTGCAAGCACACCCACCAGATGGCGAAATGGCAAACAGCCCGGGGTCAAACGCCGCCCAGTCCAGCACAAAGCCGCCAAATCGGCCACCACGCACGCCACTGACACTGCGGCCCTGCTGGGCTGCACACTACTGCCAAAGTGGCTGAGGATGCGGCCAAAGTCTGGGTCCCAGCGATCGTAAGGCACTGCGCAGATGGGGTCTGTTGTCGCATCTGCATTATTGCCAGCTGACCCGGGCAGCTGCGCCAGGCGGCTGCGAATGTCGGTGATGAGCACCTGCTGTGGCTGGTGGGCGCCTGCTGCTGATACCAGGCTGCTGTTGGGGCCGGCGTCCGCTGCATCGCCGTGGGCGAACTCTCCATCATCCGCCGGCAGCGCTGGGACCAGCCTGTCTGCAAGGTAGGAGCTGATGGCTGCCGCCGTGGGGTAGTCGAACACAGGGTGCCCGGCAAGTCACAGCCCACGCGGCGACCAATCTCGTTTCGCAGCTCCACCGCACCTGCAGGAGGTCATGAGGTGTGTAAGGAGCGCAAATGCAAGATGCACAGCCTGCAGCACGGCAGCTTCAAACCAGGCAGCCACAGCAGAAGCAGGCTCACCCAGCGAGTCGAGGCCGGCGCCGACAAGGGGCGTGTCTGCACCCACGTCATCACCTAGCACTGCCACTATTGCTGCTGTGACAGTGGCGCTGATGGCCTCAGCAGTGTGAGCGGCGCTTGCCATGGCTGCACCATTAGTGGCTGAGGCAGTGCTGTCCGCTGCTGTGCTGGCCTCTGCCGCAATGCCGCTGGCTGTCGGAAGCTGCTTCAGCTCTGAGAAAAGATGGCTGTCATTCTTGAGCCTGTCCCAGAAGAAGACAGAGGCCACCAGCGCAGGTGGTGCTGTGCTTCCGCCTGTTGACCTGGTGCCAACAGAGCGAAGCAGGGCAGACATGACTGTCATGCCAGCTCCAGGGCGGATGGCGCCAAAGCCAAGTCGTTCCAACCGCTCGAGGCCTGCACGGGAGTGCGTTGAATGGCTATCGGGTGGTGGCAAGCGGTCCGGCATGAAGTAGTCCGGCCCTGCAGCGCATTGCCATGGATATCCCATGCTGAGCGGCCAGCCAGTCTCACCGGCATGTGCCGCCATGCCCGCTCCAGCCCAGGCACCCCAGTTGACGGCCATGCCGGGCAGGCCCCCTGTTGCATGCAGCTGGCTGCATCATCCAGCAGTGCATTTGCAGCAGCATAGTTGGCCTGGCCGCCGGTGCCCAGCGCTGCTGCCACAGAAGAGAAGAGCTTGACGGCAGAGAGGGGCTGTAGAGTGGCAGCTGCTGACGTGGCAAGGTGTCCTGTGCCTGCCGCTTGGGCGCAAACACTGTCCGCAGGCCAGCCAAAGACTGGTTCGGCAGTGTGGCGTCCGCCAGAACACCACCAGCATGCAGCACACCAGCCAGAGGCAGCCGCAGCTGCGAGCTGCTAGCTGTTTGCAGTATTTTGTCCAGGTCTGCTGCAACCGCAGCATCGCACTTGAGCAGCGCAACCGCTGACGCCCAGCTCCCTGCATCTGTGGCTGCAGCCAGAACAGATGCTGGATCGACCTTTGACGCTGTTGCAGCTGTGCCTGCTAGGCCGGTGCGGCCCAGCAGAGCAATGTGCTTGACACCTGAGGCCACCAGCCAGCATGCAGACATGGCGCCCAGGGCGCCAGTGCCACCGCTGATGACCCATCGGCATGAGCTGTTGCTGGTCCTGCCGGCACCACCAATGCTGGCGGCGTTGCTGCTGTCAGCCACAACCACCTTGCCCACATGCCGGGCAGCTGACAGCTGGCGAAGAGCCGCAGAGGCACAGCCCAGTGAGTAGGCCAGGGGCGGCAGCGTGGCAATTTCTCCTGAACAGGACAGGCACCAGCAGGCAGGGAGGCTCAGAAACTTGGGGTGCTGCCTGCCACGTGCACTCAAAAAACAGTCGCATGACGAATGACGAATTCAGCAACTCACCCCTGGCGAGCATGGCGGCGATGCGGGACATGGCAGCACCGATGACAGGGGGCGGAACGAAGTCCACCGCCACTGTGTGGTAGTGCACATCTGGGCGCTCCTGCAGGTCAGATCAAGCAGGCAGCACAAAGATGCACGTGTTCGGGTGAGCTCCAGGCAAGTGCAATGTTGGCTTATGCAAGCATGCACAAAGGCATGTGCTGCCACAGTAGCACACCTGCGCCATGCGGGCTGCTGCCCATATGTTGCGCTTGCCAACTTCAATGAAGGCACCGCCTGGCCGTAAGACTGCCAGCGAGGCAGCCAGCATGCCAGGTGAGGTCAAGGAGTTGAGCACAACATCTACGCCGTCGAAGCACAGCTGTGCCAGGTCGGTGGCAAAATCTGTGTTGCGGCTGTTCAGGGCGGTGTGCACTCCGCTCCAGTAGCTGCGCAGAAAGGTTCGCTTGCTTGTGCTGCCTGCCGTGCCCAGAGGCACGCCACCCATTGCTGTGGCGACCTGCACAGCCGCCAGCCCCAGGCCACCTGTGGCAGCATGGATGAGCACTCGCTGCCCCGGCCGCACCAGCGTCGCGCGTTGAAGCAGGCGTCTGCTGTGAGGAAGACTGTGGGGATGGTGCAGGCTGCCTCTGGCGCGACGGTTTGGCACTGGCACCACTGTTTGGTGCATGCCCAGCGCCGCGGTGCCCAGGCACCCGGCGGCCAGGCCAAACACTAAGTCACCAACAAGGTGGGGGATACCAGGGCTGGCAGCTGTGACCATTCCTGCGACGTCACTGCCAGGTGGACCGGGGTCTCCAGGGTACATGCCAAGCACATTCAAAACATCCCTAAAGTTGAGGCCAACTGCCTTGACTGCCAGTGCCACCTGGTCAGCGCCGGGGGCTTCCAGGCCAGGCACTGGCACTGCGATGAGGTTGGACAGGGAGCCGCGGGCTCCGGGCTCAGGTGCACAGGCTCCAACTGGGCAAGGCTGCACAACACGTGGGGGACGTGCAGGGCTCAAGTGTTCATGGGCGCTGGGCATGTAGGCAGGCCAATGCCCGAGGCACGCAAAGCAGACAGCTGCAGCTGGGCTCCTTGCCACAAGCAGTCTCACATGGCGTGGCGCAGGAGCTTGGGATGGCGGAACATGCCTGCCGCCAGCTCAGCACCCTGCTGGTCTGCTGAGCAGGCAAACCCATGCTGGCGCAGCTGCAGTGGCTGCTGGGGGTCTGCAGCAAGCGACAACCACTGCCGTGCAGGGTTTTCTACAGCTGCCACCTTCAGCAAGGCTGCCAGCATGGCGCTGCTGCTTGAGTCGCGCGAGGCCGTTGGCGATGTCGATGACGCAGCAGCAGTGAAGGCGTGCACGGCTGCACTGCCGCCAGCCGCAAGAATGCGCTGCAACATCTCGATTCCCTCAGCAGCGGCTGCAGCTGGGTTGCTGGGCCTGCAAGTTCGCGGCACGAGGACCAGCTGCCTGGCGGCTGGCAAAGCTGCAGCATCGCCCTGCAAGCACAGGCTAGAGCTGCGGGCCAGCAGCAGCTGGCTACTGGCGCTGCTGTACGGCGTGACTGCTGATGCTGCAGCCTGCCACTCAATCGCATATGCGAAGTTCTGCTGCTCAAA
>LHPF02000075.1:0-65087 GCA_002245815.2 Micractinium conductrix
GTGGAAGGAGCCGTCCAACTGTTCGAAGGTATAGGGCCGTGGGCAGAAGCGTGCGGGGGGGTGGGTGGGCGAGGCACAGACCAGCGCAGAGCAACAGAGGCGTCTTGACAGAGGACGTATGAAGACGTGGGTGGGTGGTTACGCGAGTGGCGTGGGAATGCAAGCGCCTCGTGCCAGATTTGCGGGGCGAGGCCGGGCAGGGCAAGGCAAGCTGTCACCTTGCCGTTGCGGTCGTGGGGGTGGACCAGGTGGGCGGCCGCTTGGGTGATGGCTGCAATGGCGGGCACGAAAGGAAGGTGCAGGTAGTAAGGACACAGGGCAGAGAGCAGCGGCAGCGGCAGCAGCAGCGGCGGCGGTGGCGGCGGCCTGCCATGCAGCTTGCTGTTTTTCCTGCGACGTCACCCGGTGCCGTCCCTTTCCCCTTTACCGCCCTGCCACGCCGCCTGCGATGCCCCCCCCCCCCCCCCTTCCCACCTGCCCCCTTCCCACCTGCCCCCGTCCGGGCGCACCCACCAGCGTTCTTCCTGCCCTTGACCCTCAGCCAGAGCGCGTTGTTAGCGCTGTCGTACTGAAGCAGCGGCCGCTCCTTGGCCAGCTCCTTCCTGTCCTTCTCTGTGATGGGCCGCGCCATCTCTGCCTGCCACGCCTGCAGCGCAAGGGGGTGCACAGCCAGCAGCGGGAGCAGCGGCAGGTCAGCAGCAGCAGCGGCGGAGCGGTGACGGCGGCGGCGACAGGTGCAGCAGCTATCAGCAGCACCGGTGGCAGCTGTATGAAGCAACGCAGGTGTTGTCAGTGGCAGCAGCAGCAGCAGCACAGGAATCGCCAGCCGCAGCTGCAGCAGCAGCAATGGCGAGCAGCGACGGCTGCTGGCAGGAGTGTGCAGCCTTTGGTGTTGGCACCCAACGCCCCTGGCCGGGTCGGTGCCGAGGCTCATCACACAGCAGGGGCTGCGACAAACCTGCAGCACAGGGACGTACGCTGCCTCCAGCTCCCGCTGCACCCGGTTCCGCGCCAGCTCGACCTGCGGCGGCAAGGTGCGAGGGGGTGGGCACGACAGCGGTTTGGCGCTGCACTGGCGAGATCAGCAAGCCAAGTGCAATGACTCATGATTTTCAGGCACTGCGGCCCCGGCTGGCGGGGCGGCATCGTGCTGAGGAGGCCGCGGGCCGGCAGGCTGGCGTACGCAACCTCCATCGCCACACTACCCGCTGCTGCAGGTTACGTCCAGTGCTCCGCCCACGCTTGCCTGCTCCATTTGGGATGCCAGCACCGACTCCTTGACCTTTCCCTTGAGAGGCATTTCATTGACCTGGAGAGGGGGCAGTGGGCAAGCATGCAGGATGGGCGCACGGCGAAAGCCGCGAGCAGTACAGAGGCTGCAGGGCGGCATGTGCCAGCCCCGCGCCCCTCGTCAGGCCGAACCTTCCAACCGCTCGCGCGCCCCCCCCCCCCCGCCCCCCCCCGGCCATGCAGCCCCTGGCCCCTCCCCCCAAACCCGTGCCTGCATGAACCGCCACAGAGCTTGTCGCACGTCGTCTTGGCACCCCTCCAGCCCAGGCAGCCACTCGAACGAGCCGGGCAAGATGTCGGTGTCGTGATCCACCACTGCACACAAGACCAGCAGTGACGCGTCGTTGGAGAGGCATTCGCCCAGGGCCGGCCGACGCGGCAGCACGTGCGCCATCGCCGCGTTGCTGCACACTCGGCGCGCTCAGCCCCCAGCCCCCAGCCCCAGCCCCCAGCCCCCCTCACTCCACCCACCCTCGTGTATCGCCCCCAGCGCCGCCTCGCAGCCCGCCAGCAGCTGCCGTCGATCCAATTCCACCCCCATCTCGCGGCACGCCACGCCCAGCAGGCTGTCGGCGAGCTCCCGCATCTGAGGGCTGTCGCGGCTGAGCAGGTCGCGCACAGCGGCGCACAGCTCCCCCAGCTGCAGGACGGTGGGGGGGACGAGGCGTACGAGACGGCGGCTCAGGGTGAGCAGCGACTGCTATGGCAGCATGCATGCCCATGCGCAGGCAGACGCGCGGGCTGGCGGGCTGGCAAGCAAGCACACCCGACCAGCACGAGCACCAGCAACGCCTGCACACACCTCTCGAAAAAAAATGTCATTGGCCTCGTGGGCACGCAGCTTGAGCACCACGCTGGCAGCTGGGACCAGAGGGAACGCCGGCACCGGCTCTGTGATGCCTGCAGCAGGGGGCAGGCAGTGCAGGAGGCAGGGGGGGGGGGGATGGGTACATGCAGCTTCACCGCCACGCTGGCAGCAAGGGACGAGAGGAACTCGCCGGCACTGGCTCAACGGTGATGCCCGCAGGAGAGGGCCAGGCAGCAAGCGCGTGCGGCACCGCAGCCTGGCCTCCCGACGGGGCGACACGCGCAAGCCGCTGCCCGGCGTGTCTCTGGCGTGTTGGTGGCTAGGCAGGCCTGCAGGAATGTACTGCAACTCGCCACCCAAGCATCCATGAGCAACTGCCCGCTCTCACCAGCAAGGATTGCGCAGGCGCGGTGGATGGCCACGGCGGTGGCGGGCGGCGGCGGCAGCAGCAGCAGGCGGCGCAGCCAGCGGCGGGCGGGCAGCGGTGAGGCGGGCGGCAAGAGGTAGTCCAGGAGGCAGGGCTGCCCGCGCGCTTTGTGAAGGCCTAAGTTGAGGGCCGTGGAGTGGTAGAGGGGCCGCGGGCGGTCGCGCGCGCTGGCGCGGATCTGCGCGCGAGGCAGGTAGGGGTGGGGTGTGGTTTAGCATGCGGGGCGGAGCAGGGCAGGTTGGGGCGGGGGGCCTGCTCGCACCCCATCCGGCGGGAGGGCTGGTGAGCAAGGGGAGGCCTGCGCGAAGACAGCCTGCCTTGGCAGTCCATTCAGTCAGAGGGGGAGAGGAGGAGCCACAACAGCCACAACAGCTACAGCAGTGGAATGGCCACATGTTGGTCACAGCACTGCCTTTCTACCCCGCTGTACTGCTGCGCCCCACCCACCACGGTGAAGTGCTCCGAGGCGCTGAGCCCCAGCATGCTGCGGATGCGGGTCAGCAGGCCCTCCAGGGGGTCTGCGGGTGGGTGGTTGTGTGGGTGGTTGTGGTTGTGTGGGGCGGCGACAGGAAGTGCGCGTACAGCGTGCATGGCTGCAAATGCAGCACGCAACCGTAGCTGCCTGCCGCTCCGCCGGCAACCCTGTCAGGTTTTGCCATGGCCCCCGCCTCCACGCGCCAGCCACTGCCCGTCCCACCGCCTGTCCTGCACCTGGGTCGCTGTACCGCTCCACCACGCCCACTTGAGAGCGAAAGAGCGTCGACACCCGCTGCTCCCATTCCCGCTCAAACGTGCCCTCGCTCAGACGGCGGTCGGCGGCGGCGGAGGGGGTGGGGACGTGCAGGAAGAGGGGCGGCGCCAGGCCGCCTGCACGCACCGACGAGGGGGCAAGAGGGGGAGGTTTCCGGCGCAGAGGAATGCCACTCGGGCGCCAGCTGGCAGCACGGCAGGCGTGAGTGGCTGCCGCGCGCTCTCCCTGTCTCTGCCCACCTTGCGCACCACCCACCCAACCCCCTCTTGCTGTGTGCGCACCTGTCCACCCACCCACCCACCCACCCACCCACCCACCCACCCACCCACCCACCCACCCACCCACCCACCTTCGTGCAGGCGTGCGTAGACAGCATCCTCCGTGAGCCCCTCCATCACCGACACGGTCGCCAGGTCGACGCTCACTTCCAGGACAGTGTACCCGCCCACCTGCGGGTGGCAGCGAGCAGCAAGGGTGGCAGTTTTACATACAAACGAGTGGCAGGCAGCGAGCAGCTGGAGCGCAGGTGCGGGGGACCGAGGAGGCAGCAGGCCCCAGGCACCAAGCAGGGCGGCGGCGGCGGCGGCGGCAAGGAGCAGCGGCGACGTGCATGCAGGGGTCTCCTTCACCCCTGGGGCCAGGTACCTGCGGCACCAGCGCCAGCAGCGGCGGCGCCGCATCGATTGGCAGATCTGCCACAGGGGAGGGGGAGCAGAGCTGTGGGATGCATGGGGCAGCAGCAGGGCCAGCAGCAAGGCGGGGCAGGCAGCGGTGCCAACAGCCGTGTGCGCTGCTCGTGGTGCCTGCTGCGCCCTGTGCCTCCTGCGTGCCGCGGGTAACAGTGCACCTCGCCGCCGCCGTCGACCCTCCGCAGCAAATGTGATCCCATTTCCACATAGTCCCCCCCAAAACCCTCTCCCTCTGTTCTGCTCTGACCTGCATCCTCGTCCACCAGGCCCGTGCAACAGGTGGGGGTTGGCCGGGGTCACCACCGCCGCCACGAACCGCTGCTTCTGCTTCGTGCGCATGCTGCCGTACGAGTACCCTTCCGGGGTCTGCACACGCAAGGGGGCAGCGGCGGGTGAGCGGGGTGCGCAAGTGGTGAAAGTGGCAGCAAGCGGCGGGCCGCTTGCGTAGCTGCGGCCTCAGTAGCGCGCCCCCCCCCCCCCGCCCGAGCAAGGCTTGCACCCCGGGTGCCGCTCACCTCCTCGCACACCACCACCGACAGCCCCGCCGCCACGAGGTCCGCCACGGTGCGGCGCAGGTTCTGGCGGGGGCAGCCCGCGCGTGGCGGGCGGCCGGCGCCCGAGGCCATGGGGTTGAGCCCCGCGTGCTGCACCAGCAGCACCGCGTCGATGCCCACCGCCTCGTAAAACTCCCCCACCTGCGTGGCAGAGCGGAGCAGAGCGGAGCAGAGCAAACGTGGGAGGGGGGACAAGCGCGAGGGCATGGGCCGGGGCATCGGGGGGGAGGGCGACGACACGCGGGGGGCTGTACAAAGGGCGCTTACTCAGTGCTGCGCTGACCAGATAGCACTGCACCGATGCCCACGGCTTCATACAACGTGCCCACCTGGCGGCAGATCTCGTCAAGGCGGCAGCAGGGGCGGGACGCCCGCACAGGCACTACAAACGGCACCAGCGCGCAGGTGCACCACCACCAGACGGCGCAGGTGCTTCACCACCTGCCCATTCCCAGCCCCTCCTCACCCGCACCAGCACCACCGACTTTGGGTGCTGCTTCTTCACGCCCCGAAAGTACGTGTACAGCGGCGGCCGGCCGCTGCGGCTGGAAAACGCGGCGCGCCTGCTGGGTGCTGGCGCGGCGCTGCCGTTGCGGACGGCATCCTCGCCGTCGCCCTCATCGCTGCCGCTCTCGACCCCAAGCGCTGCCTGCAGGCCCAGAACCTGCGCTGGGCGGTGGGCAGGTGGAATTTAGAGCGAGCGAGCAGCAGCAGGCCGGCCAAGGCATGGCACGCAGTACATGCAGCAGCTTGTGCATGCAGCGCGGCCGCGACGCCTCGGCCACCGCTCCAGCTTGCCTGCTGCGTGTCGATGTGTGGCAGCAACGCACGTGCCGTCGGCTTGTCCACGCTCGTGTTCAGCACCTGCTGCCAGTACTCGGCAACCTCCTGCAGTTCATATGGAAAGTGAGGAGACGGGGTGGGGCGGCCGGAAAGAACCGTCGGCAAGGAGCGGCAGCGGCGGCGGCAGCGGCGGCGGCAGGAGTGACAGCAGCGGGAGGCCCATCGCACGCACCTTGTTCACGCGATCAACGACCACGGTCGTCACGCCACCAGCGCGAGACGCTGCGCAACGCAGGGAGTGCGGCCAGAGGGCGGGGCGAGCCAGGCCCGCAGCCCAGGCCTGGCCTGCGCTCCTCACAGATAGCAGGCGCCCCAGATGCATTGCTTGATGAGACGCTGGCTGTGCTGATCGCTTTCAAGCAGAACAGAACCCCAGCACGGTCAGCAGCATTGTTCCACTGCCCCAGGAACTCGCTCTTTGCTGTCGTGCTGATGTGCGCAATGCGCCCTGCCAATTGAACATCCTTTGAGCCGCACTACGCACAGCCAAGCGTCTGCTCGCCTCTCGGGCTCGCTGCGCAGCGCCTGTCGGGTCCCTTTGGCTGCTCTGGATAACTCGTAGAGGCAGTTCGTAGCGCCTGTCGTGCTCAGCCGTCGCTGCAGCAAGCTACATCTGCCGCCGCCGCCGCCGTTCGCCATAGCTGACGCCGTGCCAGATGAGCCGCGACCGCCGCTGACAGCAAGCGACGCAGCGTACGCCCCCAGCCTGAGCGGCCTAGAGCCCGACACGTTTGCGCTGGTGTGCGCGCACCTGCGGCACAGGGAGGTGGCCGCCCTCGCCGGCACCTGCGCCGACCTGCGCCGCTCGGTGCTCTCCAACGACCGCCCTGTGGGCGGGCCTGTACCGCCGCCAGTTCCCCCAGCCCTGGGAGCGCCTCACGCAGCCGCACGCAGCAGGGGCAGCAGCTCGGGAGTGCGAGCACCAGCCGAGCGGCAGGGGTGTGCGGCCGGGGGCGTGGCACGACATCTTCACGCGCACCCACTCCGCCTGCCAGCAGGCAAGCTCAGAGGTTGTTGATGCGTCGGGTTGGTGGGCAGCGAGCTGCTGCTGTTTGGTGCTGTTGCGACCTCGCTAGCCCTGCGGGGCCGCTCACCTGCCTGCCTTGTCATGCCTCCCTGCCCCTCTGTCTCGTCATGCTCCGTCTGGCTGCCCAACCCTCTGCTGCAGCTGCGTTCCTCTGGGCCTGTCTGCCGAGAGTGGACGACCGACGCCTCTGCCGTGCACCTGGCAGCCATCCACGGCAGCGGCAAGCAGGTGGGCCAGGGCACGGCTGGGGTGCAGTGGCTGGAAGGATCGGCAGGGTGCAACGCAGGGTGCGGCACAACCGCCAGGGAGCACCGCGCAACCCTGTTCAGCAAGCGAGCCCCCCCCCCCCCCCCCCCCCCCCCCCCCCACACACACACACACCCTACACCACCCCCATCACCGCCACCCCCACCCCCGCGCTCCCTTGCACGCGCAGCGCCTGACGCTGGCGGCGCAGGGCTCGACGGTGGAGCTGCGCTGCGTTGCGCCCGCCGCGAAATCGTTCCAGCTGTACGGACACACAGCGCGCTTGTCGTGCGCCAAAGTGCTGCGCCCTGGCGGCTCTGGCGCGGCGGTGCAGCGGCTGGGGGTCGTCACTGCGTCGCACGACCAGACGATTAGGTGGGTGCTGCCTTGGAGGAGCAGGGCACGCTTGCTTGCATGCACGCGCCCGCCTGCGTGCACGTGTACACGGCTTACACCCAGGTTCTCTTGCTGCCGCCAAGGGATCTCGGCAAGTGGCGGGATGGTGTCATACTGTGCGCCTGTGTTGCGATCCTGTTCCCCTCGCCATCTGTCACAATTCACGCAGGTTGTGGTCGGGCAACGCCGAACCCGACAGTTACGACTTCCAAGCGCAGCCGCTGAGCCTGCTGACGCCGCTGCGCACGCTGCGCGGCCACCAGGAGTCTGTGACCTGCCTGCAGCTGGCCGTGGGCAGCATGGGTGAGCAGGGCTGGGATGCATGAGGTCAGAGGCGAGCGGGTGTCAGGCTTGTGGTTGGGTTCCGGCTTTTGGTTGTGTTCAGGCGTGGTGCACAGAGCCAGGACGTCCACAACGAAATGCACGTGCGCTGTCGACGCCTGCACCGCCGCCGCCCGCCCCGCCCCGCCCCGCCGCCCGCGCGCCCCCCCCCCCGCCCCCGCTCTCGACCCTGGCCGGCTCTCCCTGCCCTGCCTCTCCCCAGGCGTGACCATCGCCGCCACGGGCAGCAAGGACCGGGTGGTGCGGCTGTGGGGGCTGGCGCCGCTGATGCCCAGCCCGGTGCACAAGCCGCAGATTGCGACGCTGCGGGTGAGGCAAAGCTCCCTGCTGAGGCGAGGGAGCGAGCATTGGGGGGGGGGGGGGGGGGGGGGGGGGGGGGATGGAGGCAGGGGATGCGTTGAGGCAGGCGGGCAGGAAGGAGGGCGAGGGGGGCAGACGGGGGCAACGTTTGCTTGCCTGTCTGGACGCTTTTACCAGCTCTTGTGCCGGGGCCGGCGCTGCCGCTGCTTTCTTGGTAGTTCTCTTGCTCTGCGGGGTTTTGCTTTTGCTCCCTTGTCCCCTTGTTGTTTTCCCGGGCGGCGCTGTGCCGCATGCGGTTGAAGGGTGTGTTTGATGCATCGATCCTGCGACCCGGCCCCCTTACTGCCATGCTGCCCCCCGCTTGCCCCCGCGTGCCTGTGTTTCGGGAGCGGCTTCCAGGTGCCCGCCGCTCTCCCGCCCTCCTCTGCGCCCGATTAGCCAGCTTGTGCGTTGCTGTGCCGCTTTCCCCCCCCGCTCCCTTCACAGGCATTGCTTGCTCAGGTTAGAGGGCTCAGCCCCAGCACGTTAACGTGCGGACCCACCTGTAACCTCACAGTCACAGTCAGAACAGCCGAGACCTTGGTTTGAGCGTGTTGTACGTGAGCACTGAGCCTGTCAGTTCTCCCCGTTTACTTTCACGAGTCGACACTAAGGATCGAACCCGTGCCCCGCACGGGGTTAAAGCCATGCATCCACCACCCTATCGCTAGGGGGCTTCCTCCCTAGGGGGTCCACAGCTGGGCGGAGCAGGTGGGCAAGGTTGGGAGCGGACCAGATGCGTGCGTGGACAGCGAGGCGCGCAATGAATGCAAGCTCAAGTAAGACACACCACACACACACACACACCACACACACACACACACACACACACACACACACACACACACACACACACACACACACACACACACACACACACACACACACACACACACACACACACACACACACACACACACACACACACACACACACACACACACACACACACACACACACACACACACACACACACACACACACACACACACACACACACACACACACACACACACACCACACACACACACACACACACACACACACACACACACACACACCACACACACACACACACACACACACACACACACACACACACACACACACACACACACACACACACACACACACACACACACACACACACACACACACACACACACACACACACACACACACACACACACACACACACACACACACACACACACACACACACACACACACACAAGCTCCAGCACGTTAACGTGCGGACCCACCTGTAACCTCACAGTCACAGTCAAGCTCAAACTGGAAAAGGCAAAAGTTGGCAAGGAACACGGCAGCATTGCCACCCATGGGAATTCCTATTTGTTGCCGCGCTGCACAGGTAAAGGTAAAGAGTGGGGCATATGCCCGTATCGTCCCCCTGCGGACCAATGTTTGATCCTACGGGGTCACGCCAGGCGCTGGAACAGCCGAGACCCTGGTTTGAGCGTGTTGTACGTGAGCACTGAGCCTGTCAGTTCTCCCCTTTTACTTTCACGAGCCGACACTAAGGATCGAACCCGTGCCCCAGACGGGGTTAAAGCCATGCATCCACCACCCTATCGCTAGGGGGCTTCCTCGCACAAGGTAAAGGTAAAGAGTGGGGCATATGCCGTAGCGCCCCCCTGCGGTCCAATGGGTGATCCTATGGCGGGTACTCCCTCCGCGCTTGCGTGTTGCCCTGGCTTGCCTCGCGCCTGCACCATCGCCCGGCGGCTGTGCGTTTGTTTTCCCGGGCGGCGCTGTGCCGCATGCGGTTGAAGGGTGTGTTTGATGCATCGATCCTGCGACCCGGCCCCCTTACTGCCATGCTGCCCCCCGCTTGCCCCTGCATGCCTGTGTTTTGGGAGCGGCTCCCAGGTGCCCGCCGCTCTCCCGCCCTCCTCTGCGCCCGATTAGCCAGCTTGTGCGTTGCTGTGCCGCTTTCCCCCCCCGCTCCCTTCACAGGCATTGCTTGCTCAGGTTAGAGGGCTCAGCCCCAGCACGTTAACGTGCGGACCCACCTGTAACCTCACAGTCACAGTCACATCCTACAGGGCCACGCCCGGCGCTGGAACGCGGTTGTTGCTTGCCTGTCTGGACGCTTTTACCAGCTCTTGTGCCACCGGCAGCAGCGGCAGTGCGGCGGCAGCAACACAAGGAGTGAGCAGCCACAGCGGCGGCAGCGCGGTGGCAGCCAGCTGTGGGCCTGTTTTGTTGACTTCAAACAGGCCTACGATCGCGTACCGCGGGCGCAGCTCTGGCAGCGCCTCGAGAGCATGGGCTACGGCGGCCAGTGGTTGCGGGCAGTACGAGCTCCCTTACTGCCATGCTGCCCCCTCCAGGTCCGCCATCCGTACTCACTTCCTGCGCCGGCGAAGGAAGCATGACAAGGGAGGGGGCGCGTGGTGGGGAGACGTGAACGTTGAGAAATAAAGTTTAGGAAGTGAACAGGGGGGTGGGGGGCATTCCCACGCACCACTCCAAACCCATAACATCCTCATGCGGCCGGTGCACAGCCAGCACAACCCTTGCCCAACTGAACTCACTCCTTGCTGCGAGGAAGGAAGCATGACAAGGGAGAGAAGCGCATGGTGGGGAGACATAAACGAGAACAGAAATGAAGTTTAGGAAGTGAACAGGGGGGGGGCATTCCC
Organism: Micractinium conductrix; assembly: GCA_002245815.2. Classification (NCBI taxonomy): domain Eukaryota; kingdom Viridiplantae; phylum Chlorophyta; class Trebouxiophyceae; order Chlorellales; family Chlorellaceae; genus Micractinium; species Micractinium conductrix. The sequence goes on from LHPF02000075.1 coordinate 10,379, forward strand.
ACGCACCACTCCAAACCCACAACGTCCTCATGCGGCCGGTGCATGCACAGCCAGCACAACCCTTGCCCAACCGAACTCACATACTGCGAGGAAGGAAGCACGACACGGAGGGAAGCGCATGGTGGGGAGACATAAACGAGAAGAGAAATGAAGTTTAGGAAGTGAACAGGGGGGGGGCATTCCCACGCACCACTCCAAACCCACAACGTCCTCATGCGGCCGGTGCACAGCCAGCACAACCCTTGCCCAACCGAACTCACATACTGCGAGGAAGGAAGCACGACACGGAGGGAAGCGCATGGTGGGGAGACACAAACGAGAAGAGATATGAAGTTTAGGAAGTGAACAGGGGGGGGGGGGGCCTTCCCATACACCACTCCAAACCCATAACATCCTCATGCGGCCGGTGCATGCACAGCCAGCACAACCCTTGCCCAACTGAACTCACTCCTTGCTGCGAGGAAGGAAGCATGACAAGGGAGAGAAGCGCATGGTGGAGAGACATAACCCAGAAGAGAAATAAAGTTTAGGAAGTGCACAAGGGGGGGCATTCCCATGCACCACTCCAAACCCATAACATCCTCATGCGGCCGGTGCAATGCACAGCCAGCACAACCCTTGCCCAACCGAACTCACTTGCTGCGGCGAAGGAAGCATGACAAGGGAGAGAAGCGCATGGTGGGGAGACATAAACGAGAAGAGAAATGAAGTTTAGGAAGTGAACAGGATGGGGGCATTCCCATGCACCACTCCAAACCCACAACGTCCTCATGCGGCCGGTGCATGCACAGCCAGCACAACCCTTGCCCAACCGAACTCACCAGCTGCGGCAAAGGAAGCATGACAAGGGAGGGAAGCGCATGGTGGGGAGACATAACCCAGAAGAGAAATAAAGTCAAGGAAGTGAACAAGGGGGGCCATTCCCATGCACCACTCCAAACCCACAACGTCCTCATGCGGCCGGCGCACGCGCAGCCAGCACAACCCTTGCCCAACCGAACTCACCCCCTGCGGCGAAGGAAGCATGACAAGGGAGGGACGCGTGTTGGTGGGAGACATAACTCAGAAGAGAAAAAAAGGTGTAGGAAGTGCACAAGGGGGGGCATTCCCATGCACCACTCCAAACCCACAACGTCCTCATGCGGCAGGTGCACGCACAGCCAGCACAACCCTTGCCCAACCAAACTCACCACCTGCGGCGAAGGAGGCACGACAAGGGAGGGAAGCACGTGGTGGGGAGACATAACCCAGATGAGAAATAAAGTCAAGGAAGTGCAAAAAATGGGGCATTCCCATGCACCACTCCAAACCCACAACGTCCTCATGCGGCCGGTGCATGCACAGCCAGCACAACCCTTGCCCAACCGAACTCACCAACTGCGGCGAAGGAAGCATGACAAGGGAGGGACGCGTGTTGGTGGGAGACATAAACGAGAAGAGAAATAAAGTCTAGGAAGTGAACAAGGGGGGCATTCCCATGCACTACTCCAAACCCACAACGTCCTCATGCGGCCGGTGCCGCACAGCCAGCACAACCCTTGCCCAACCAAACTCACCACCTGCGGCGAAGGAGGCACGACAAGGGAGGGAAGCACGTGGTGGGGAGACATAACCCAGAAGAGAAATAAAGTCTAGGAAGTGCAAAAAATGGGGCATTCCCATGCACCACTCCAAACCCACAACGTCCTCATGCGGCCGGTGCATGCACAGCCAGCACAACCCTTGCCCAACCGAACTCACCAGCTGCGGCAAAGGAAGCATGACAAGGGAGGGAAGCGCATGGTGGGGAGACATAACCCAGAAGAGAAATAAAGTCAAGGAAGTGAACAAGGGGGGCCATTCCCATGCACCACTCCAAACCCACAACGTCCTCATGCGGCCGGCGCACGCGCAGCCAGCACAACCCTTGCCCAACCGAACTCACCCCTTGCGGCGAAGGAAGCATGACAAGGGAGGGACGCGTGTTGGTGGGAGACATAACTCAGAAGAGAAAAAAAGGTGTAGGAAGTGCACAAGGGGGGGCATTCCCATGCACCACTCCAAACCCACAACGTCCTCATGCGGCAGGTGCACGCACAGCCAGCACAACCCTTGCCCAACCAAACTCACCACCTGCGGCGAAGGAGGCACGACAAGGGAGGGAAGCACGTGGTGGGGAGACATAACCCAGATGAGAAATAAAGTCTAGGAAGTGCAAAAAATGGGGCATTCCCATGCACCACTCCAAACCCACAACGTCCTCATGCGGCCGGTGCATGCACAGCCAGCACAACCCTTGCCCAACCGAACTCACCAACTGCGGCGAAGGAAGCATGACAAGGGAGGGACGCGTGTTGGTGGGAGACATAAACGAGAAGAGAAATAAAGTCTAGGAAGTGAACAAGGGGGGGCATTCCCATGCACTACTCCAAACCCACAACGTCCTCATGCGGCCGGTGCCGCACAGCCAGCACAACCCTTGCCCAACCAAACTCACCACCTGCGGCGAAGGAGGCACGACAAGGGAGGGAAGCACGTGGTGGGGAGACATAACCCAGAAGAGAAATAAAGTCTAGGAAGTGCAAAAAATGGGGCATTCCCATGCACCACTCCAAACCCACAACGTCCTCATGCGGCCGGTGCATGCACAGCCAGCACAACCCTTGCCCAACCGAACTCACCAGCTGCGGCAAAGGAAGCATGACAAGGGAGGGAAGCGCATGGTGGGGAGACATAACCCAGAAGAGAAATAAAGTCAAGGAAGTGAACAAGGGGGGCCATTCCCATGCACCACTCCAAACCCACAACGTCCTCATGCGGCCGGCGCACGCGCAGCCAGCACAACCCTTGCCCAACCGAACTCACCCCCTGCGGCGAAGGAAGCATGACAAGGGAGGGACGCGTGTTGGTGGGAGACATAACTCAGAAGAGAAAAAAAGGTGTAGGAAGTGCACAAGGGGGGCATTCCCATGCACCACTCCAAACCCACAACGTCCTCATGCGGCAGGTGCACGCACAGCCAGCACAACCCTTGCCCAACCAAACTCACCACCTGCGGCGAAGGAGGCACGACAAGGGAGGGAAGCACGTGGTGGGGAGACATAACCCAGATGAGAAATAAAGTCTAGGAAGTGCAAAAAATGGGGCATTCCCATGCACCACTCCAAACCCACAACGTCCTCATGCGGCCGGTGCATGCACAGCCAGCACAACCCTTGCCCAACCGAACTCACCAACTGCGGCGAAGGAAGCATGACAAGGGAGGGACGCGTGTTGGTGGGAGACATAAACGAGAAGAGAAATAAAGTCTAGGAAGTGAACAAGGGGGGGCATTCCCATGCACTACTCCAAACCCACAACGTCCTCATGCGGCCGGTGCCGCACAGCCAGCACAACCCTTGCCCAACCAAACTCACCACCTGCGGCGAAGGAGGCACGACAAGGGAGGGAAGCACGTGGTGGGGAGACATAACCCAGAAGAGAAATAAAGTCTAGGAAGTGCAAAAAATGGGGCATTCCCATGCACCACTCCAAACCCACAACGTCCTCATGCGGCCGGTGCATGCACAGCCAGCACAACCCTTGCCCAACCGAACTCACCAGCTGCGGCAAAGGAAGCATGACAAGGGAGGGAAGCGCATGGTGGGGAGACATAACCCAGAAGAGAAATAAAGTCAAGGAAGTGAACAAGGGGGGCCATTCCCATGCACCACTCCAAACCCACAACGTCCTCATGCGGCCGGCGCACGCGCAGCCAGCACAACCCTTGCCCAACCGAACTCACCCCCTGCGGCGAAGGAAGCATGACAAGGGAGGGACGCGTGTTGGTGGGAGACATAACTCAGAAGAGAAAAAAAGGTGTAGGAAGTGCACAAGGGGGGGCATTCCCATGCACCACTCCAAACCCACAACGTCCTCATGCGGCAGGTGCACGCACAGCCAGCACAACCCTTGCCCAACCAAACTCACCACCTGCGGCGAAGGAGGCACGACAAGGGAGGGAAGCACGTGGTGGGGAGACATAACCCAGATGAGAAATAAAGTCTAGGAAGTGCAAAAAATGGGGCATTCCCATGCACCACTCCAAACCCACAACGTCCTCATGCGGCCGGTGCATGCACAGCCAGCACAACCCTTGCCCAACCGAACTCACCAACTGCGGCGAAGGAAGCATGACAAGGGAGGGACGCGTGTTGGTGGGAGACATAAACGAGAAGAGAAATAAAGTCTAGGAAGTGAACAAGGGGGGGCATTCCCATGCACTACTCCAAACCCACAACGTCCTCATGCGGCCGGTGCCGCACAGCCAGCACAACCCTTGCCCAACCAAACTCACCACCTGCGGCGAAGGAGGCACGACAAGGGAGGGAAGCACGTGGTGGGGAGACATAACCCAGAAGAGAAATAAAGTCTAGGAAGTGCAAAAAATGGGGCATTCCCATGCACCACTCCAAACCCACAACGTCCTCATGCGGCCGGTGCATGCACAGCCAGCACAACCCTTGCCCAACCGAACTCACCAGCTGCGGCAAAGGAAGCATGACAAGGGAGGGAAGCGCATGGTGGGGAGACATAACCCAGAAGAGAAATAAAGTCAAGGAAGTGAACAAGGGGGGCCATTCCCATGCACCACTCCAAACCCACAACGTCCTCATGCGGCCGGCGCACGCGCAGCCAGCACAACCCTTGCCCAACCGAACTCACCCCCTGCGGCGAAGGAAGCATGACAAGGGAGGGACGCGTGTTGGTGGGAGACATAACTCAGAAGAGAAAAAAAGGTGTAGGAAGTGCACAAGGGGGGGCATTCCCATGCACCACTCCAAACCCACAACGTCCTCATGCGGCAGGTGCACGCACAGCCAGCACAACCCTTGCCCAACCAAACTCACCACCTGCGGCGAAGGAGGCACGACAAGGGAGGGAAGCACGTGGTGGGGAGACATAACCCAGATGAGAAATAAAGTCTAGGAAGTGCAAAAAATGGGGCATTCCCATGCACCACTCCAAACCCACAACGTCCTCATGCGGCCGGTGCATGCACAGCCAGCACAACCCTTGCCCAACCGAACTCACCAACTGCGGCGAAGGAAGCATGACAAGGGAGGGACGCGTGTTGGTGGGAGACATAAACGAGAAGAGAAATAAAGTCTAGGAAGTGAACAAGGGGGGCATTCCCATGCACTACTCCAAACCCACAACGTCCTCATGCGGCCGGTGCGCACAGCCAGCACAACCTTGCCCAACCAAACTCACCCTCGGCGAAGGAGGACAAGGAGGAAGCAGTGGGAACAACCAGAAGAGAAATAACTAGAAGCAAAATGGATCCCATGCACCATCCAAACCCAAACCCTGCGCGTGCAGCACAGCCAGCACAACCCTTGCCCAACCAAACTCACCACCTGCGAAAGGAAGCAGAAAGGGAGGGAAGGAGTGGGGAGAATAAGAAGAGAAATAGTAGGAGGAAAAGGGGGCCCCAGCCACTCCCCCCCCGTCCTCCGCCGCCCCCCCCCCCCCGCCCACGCGCAGCCACAGAACCCTTGCCCACGAACTACCACTGCGGGAAGGAAGCATGACAAGGGAGGGAAGCCGTGGTGGGGAGACATAACCCAGAAGAGAAATAAAGTCTAGGAAGTGCAAAAAATGGGGGCATTCCCATGCACCACTCCAAACCCACAACGTCCTCATGCGGCCGGTGCATGCACAGCCAGCACAACCCTTGCCCAACCGAACTCACCAGCTGCGGCAAAGGAAGCATGACAAGGGAGGGAAGCGCATGGTGGGGAGACATAACCCAGAAGAGAAATAAAGTCAGGAAGTGAACAAGGGGGCATTCCCATGCACCACTCAAACCCACAACGTCCTCATGCGGCCGGGCACGCCAGCCAGCCAACCCTTGCCCAACCGAACTCACCCCTGCGGCAAGGAAGCATGACAAGGGAGGGACGCGTGTTGGTGGAACATAACAGAAAAAAAAAAGTAGAAGTACAACATTCCATGCACCACTCCAAACCACAACGTCCTCATGCGGCGGTGCACGCACAGCCAGCCAACCCTTGCCAACCAACTCACCACCTGCGGCGAAGGAGGCACGACAAGGGAGGGAAGCACGTGTGGGGAGACATAACCCAGAGAGAAATAAAGTCTAGGAAGTGCAAAAATGGGGCATTCCCATGCACCACTCCAAACCCACAACGTCCTCATGCGGCCGGTGCATGCACAGCCAGCACAACCCTTGCCAACGAACTCACCAACTGCGGCGAAGGAAGCATGACAAGGGAGGGAGCGTGTGGTGGGAGACATAAACGAGAAGAGAAATAAATCTAGGAAGTGAACAAGGGGGCATTCCATGCACACTCCAAACCACAACGTCCTCATGCGGCCGTGCCGCACAGCCAACACAACCCTTGCCCAACCAAACTCACCAGCTGCGCGAAGGAGGCACGACAAGGGAGGGAAGCACGTGGTGGGCAGACATAACCCAGAAGAGAAATAAAGTCTAGGAAGTGCAAAAAATGGGGCATACCCATGCACCACTCCAAACCCACAAAGTCCTCATGCGGCCGGTGCACGCACAGCCAGCACAACCCTTGCCCAACCGAACTCACAAACTGCGAGGAAGGAAGCATGACAAGGAGGGAAGCGCATGGTGGGGAGACATAAACGAGAAGAGAATAAAGTTTAGGGAGTGCACAAGGGGGGCAGTCCCATGCACAACTCTAAACCCATAACATCCTCATGCGGCCGGTGCCGCACAGCCAGCACAACCCTTGCCCAACCGAACTCATCCCCTGCGGTGAAGGAAACATGACACGGGAGGGACGCGTGTTGGTGGGAGACATAAACGAGAAGAGAAATAAAGTCTAGGAAGTGGACAGGGGGGCATTCCCATGCACCACTCCAAACCCACAACGTCCTCATGCGGCCGGTGCATGCACAGCCAGCACAACCCTTGCCCAACCGAACTCACCAACTGCGGCGAAGGAAGCATGACAAGGGAGGGACGCGTGTTGGTGGAGACATAAACGAGAAGAGAAATAAAGTCTAGGAAGTGAACAAGGGGGGGCATTCCCATGCACTACTCCAAACCCACAACGTCCTCATGCGGCCGGTGCCGCACAGCCAACACAACCCTTGCCCAACCAAACTCACCAGCTGCGGCGAAGGAGGCACGACAAGGGAGGGAAGCACGTGGTGGGCAGACATAACCCAGAAGAGAAATAAAGTCTAGGAAGTGCAAAAAATGGGGCATACCCATGCACCACTCCAAACCCACAACGTCCTCATGCGGCCGGTGCATGCACAGCCAGCACAACCCTTGCCCAACCGAACTCACCAACTGCGGCGAAGGAAGCATGACAAGGGAGAGAAGCGCATGGTGGGGAGACATAAACGAGAAGAGAAATGAAGCTTGGGAAGTGAACAAGGGGGGGCATTCCCATGCACCACTCCAAACCCACAACGTCCTCATGCGGCCGGTGCACGCACAGCCAGCACAACCCTTGCCCAACCGAACTCACAAACTGCGAGGAAGGAAGCATGACAAGGGAGGGAAGCGCATGGTGGGGAGACATAAACGAGAAGAGAAATAAAGTTTAGGGAGTGCACAAGAGGGGCATTCCCATGCACAACCAAACCATAACATCCCATGCGGCCGGTGCCGCACAGCCAGCACAACCCTGCCACCGAACCACCCCCTGCGGTGAAGGAACATGACACGGAGGACGGTTGGTGGAACATAAACGAGAAGAGAAATAAAGTCTAGGAAGTGCAAAAAATGGGGCATACCCATGCACCACTCCAAACCCACAACGTCCTCATGCGGCCGGTGCATGCACAGCCAGCACAACCCTTGCCCAACCGAACTCACAAACTGCGAGGAAGGAAGCATGACAAGGGAGGGAAGCGCATGGTGGGGAGACATAAACGAGAAGAGAAATAAAGTTTAGGGAGTGCACAAGGGGGGGCAGTCCCATGCACAACTCTAAACCCATAACATCCTCATGCGGCCGGTGCCGCACAGCCAGCACAACCCTTGCCCAACCGAACTCACCCCCTGCGGTGAAGGAAACATGACACGGGAGGGACGCGTGTTGGTGGGAGACATAAACGAGAAGAGAAATAAAGTCTAGGAAGTGGACAGGGGGGGCATTCCCATGCACCACTCCAAACCCACAACGTCCTCATGCGGCCGGTGCATGCACAGCCAGCACAACCCTTGCCCAACCGAACTCACCAACTGCGGCGAAGGAAGCATGACAAGGGAGGGACGCGTGTTGGTGGGAGACATAAACGAGAAGAGAAATAAAGTCTAGGAAGTGAACAAGGGGGGGCATTCCCATGCACTACTCCAAACCCACAACGTCCTCATGCGGCCGGTGCCGCACAGCCAACACAACCCTTGCCCAACCAAACTCACCAGCTGCGGCGAAGGAGGCACGACAAGGGAGGGAAGCACGTGGTGGGCAGACATAACCCAGAAGAGAAATAAAGTCTAGGAAGTGCAAAAAATGGGGCATACCCATGCACCACTCCAAACCCACAACGTCCTCATGCGGCCGGTGCATGCACAGCCAGCACAACCCTTGCCCAACCGAACTCACCAACTGCGGCGAAGGAAGCATGACAAGGGAGAGAAGCGCATGGTGGGGAGACATAAACGAGAAGAGAAATGAAGCTTGGGAAGTGAACAAGGGGGGGCATTCCCATGCACCACTCCAAACCCACAACGTCCTCATGCGGCCGGTGCACGCACAGCCAGCACAACCCTTGCCCAACCGAACTCACAAACTGCGAGGAAGGAAGCATGACAAGGGAGGGAAGCGCATGGTGGGGAGACATAAACGAGAAGAGAAATAAAGTTTAGGGAGTGCACAAGAGGGGGCATTCCCATGCACCACTCCAAACCCACAACGTCCTCATGCGGCCGGTGCACGCACAGCCAGCACAACCCTTGCCCAACCGAACTCACAAACTGCGAGGAAGGAAGCATGACAAGGGAGGGAAGCGCATGGTGGGGAGACATAAACGAGAAGAGAAATAAAGTTTAGGGAGTGCACAAGGGGGGGCAGTCCCATGCACAACTCTAAACCCATAACATCCTCATGCGGCCGGTGCCGCACAGCCAGCACAACCCTTGCCCAACCGAACTCACCCCCTGCGGTGAAGGAAACATGACACGGGAGGGACGCGTGTTGGTGGGAGACATAAACGAGAAGAGAAATAAAGTCTAGGAAGTGGACAGGGGGGGCATTCCCATGCACCACTCCAAACCCACAACGTCCTCATGCGGCCGGTGCATGCACAGCCAGCACAACCCTTGCCCAACCGAACTCACCAACTGCGGCGAAGGAAGCATGACAAGGGAGAGAAGCGCATGGTGGGGAGACATAAACGAGAAGAGAAATGAAGCTTGGGAAGTGAACAAGGGGGGGCATTCCCATGCACCACTCCAAACCCACAAAGTCCTCATGCGGCCGGTGCACGCACAGCCAGCACAACCCTTGCCCAACCGAACTCACAAACTGCGAGGAAGGAAGCATGACAAGGGAGGGAAGCGCATGGTGGGGAGACATAAACGAGAAGAGAAATAAAGTTTAGGGAGTGCACAAGGGGGGGCAGTCCCATGCACAACTCTAAACCCATAACATCCTCATGCGGCCGGTGCCGCACAGCCAGCACAACCCTTGCCCAACCGAACTCACCCCCTGCGGTGAAGGAAACATGACACGGGAGGGACGCGTGTTGGTGGGAGACATAAACGAGAAGAGAAATAAAGTCTAGGAAGTGGACAGGGGGGGCATTCCCATGCACCACTCCAAACCCACAACGTCCTCATGCGGCCGGTGCATGCACAGCCAGCACAACCCTTGCCCAACCGAACTCACCAACTGCGGCGAAGGAAGCATGACAAGGGAGGGACGCGTGTTGGTGGGAGACATAAACGAGAAGAGAAATAAAGTCTAGGAAGTGAACAAGGGGGGGCATTCCCATGCACTACTCCAAACCCACAACGTCCTCATGCGGCCGGTGCCGCACAGCCAACACAACCCTTGCCCAACCAAACTCACCAGCTGCGGCGAAGGAGGCACGACAAGGGAGGGAAGCACGTGGTGGGCAGACATAACCCAGAAGAGAAATAAAGTCTAGGAAGTGCAAAAAATGGGGCATACCCATGCACCACTCCAAACCCACAACGTCCTCATGCGGCCGGTGCATGCACAGCCAGCACAACCCTTGCCCAACCGAACTCACCAACTGCGGCGAAGGAAGCATGACAAGGGAGAGAAGCGCATGGTGGGGAGACATAAACGAGAAGAGAAATGAAGCTTGGGAAGTGAACAAGGGGGGGCATTCCCATGCACCACTCCAAACCCACAAAGTCCTCATGCGGCCGGTGCACGCACAGCCAGCACAACCCTTGCCCAACCGAACTCACAAACTGCGAGGAAGGAAGCATGACAAGGGAGGGAAGCGCATGGTGGGGAGACATAAACGAGAAGAGAAATAAAGTTTAGGGAGTGCACAAGAGGGGGCATTCCCATGCACCACTCCAAACCCACAACGTCCTCATGCGGCCGGTGCACGCACAGCCAGCACAACCCTTGCTCAACCGAACTCACAAACTGCGAGGAAGGAAGCATGACAAGGGAGGGAAGCGCATGGTGGGGAGACATAAACGAGAAGAGAAATAAAGTTTAGGGAGTGCACAAGGGGGGCAGTCCCATGCACAACTCTAAACCCATAACATCCTCATGCGGCCGGTGCCGCACAGCCAGCACAACCCTTGCCCAACCGAACTCACCCCCTGCGGTGAAGGAAACATGACACGGGAGGGACGCGTGTTGGTGGGAGACATAAACGAGAAGAGAAATAAAGTCTAGGAAGTGGACAGGGGGGGCATTCCCATGCACCACTCCAAACCCACAACGTCCTCATGCGGCCGGTGCATGCACAGCCAGCACAACCCTTGCCCAACCGAACTCACCAACTGCGGCGAAGGAAGCATGACAAGGGAGAGAAGCGCATGGTGGGGAGACATAAACGAGAAGAGAAATGAAGCTTGGGAAGTGAACAAGGGGGGGCATTCCCATGCACCACTCCAAACCCACAACGTCCTCATGCGGCCGGTGCACGCACAGCCAGCACAACCCTTGCCCAACCGAACTCACAAACTGCGAGGAAGGAAGCATGACAAGGGAGGGAAGCGCATGGTGGGGAGACATAAACGAGAAGAGAAATAAAGTTTAGGGAGTGCACAAGAGGGGGCATTCCCATGCACCACTCCAAACCCACAACGTCCTCATGCGGCCGGTGCACGCACAGCCAGCACAACCCTTGCTCAACCGAACTCACAAACTGCGAGGAAGGAAGCATGACAAGGGAGGGAAGCGCATGGTGGGGAGACATAAACGAGAAGAGAAATAAAGTTTAGGGAGTGCACAAGGGGGGGCAGTCCCATGCACAACTCTAAACCCATAACATCCTCATGCGGCCGGTGCCGCACAGCCAGCACAACCCTTGCCCAACCGAACTCACCCCCTGCGGTGAAGGAAACATGACACGGGAGGGACGCGTGTTGGTGGGAGACATAAACGAGAAGAGAAATAAAGTCTAGGAAGTGGACAGGGGGGGCATTCCCATGCACCACTCCAAACCCACAACGTCCTCATGCGGCCGGTGCATGCACAGCCAGCACAACCCTTGCCCAACCGAACTCACCAACTGCGGCGAAGGAAGCATGACAAGGGAGGGACGCGTGTTGGTGGGAGACATAAACGAGAAGAGAAATAAAGTCTAGGAAGTGAACAAGGGGGGGCATTCCCATGCACTACTCCAAACCCACAACGTCCTCATGCGGCCGGTGCCGCACAGCCAACACAACCCTTGCCCAACCAAACTCACCAGCTGCGGCGAAGGAGGCACGACAAGGGAGGGAAGCACGTGGTGGGCAGACATAACCCAGAAGAGAAATAAAGTCTAGGAAGTGCAAAAAATGGGGCATACCCATGCACCACTCCAAACCCACAACGTCCTCATGCGGCCGGTGCATGCACAGCCAGCACAACCCTTGCCCAACCGAACTCACCAACTGCGGCGAAGGAAGCATGACAAGGGAGAGAAGCGCATGGTGGGGAGACATAAACGAGAAGAGAAATGAAGCTTGGGAAGTGAACAAGGGGGGGCATTCCCATGCACCACTCCAAACCCACAACGTCCTCATGCGGCCGGTGCACGCACAGCCAGCACAACCCTTGCCCAACCGAACTCACAAACTGCGAGGAAGGAAGCATGACAAGGGAGGGAAGCGCATGGTGGGGAGACATAAACGAGAAGAGAAATAAAGTTTAGGGAGTGCACAAGAGGGGGCATTCCCATGCACCACTCCAAACCCACAACGTCCTCATGCGGCCGGTGCACGCACAGCCAGCACAACCCTTGCCCAACCGAACTCACAAACTGCGAGGAAGGAAGCATGACAAGGGAGGGAAGCGCATGGTGGGGAGACATAAACGAGAAGAGAAATAAAGTTTAGGGAGTGCACAAGGGGGGGCAGTCCCATGCACAACTCTAAACCCATAACATCCTCATGCGGCCGGTGCCGCACAGCCAGCACAACCCTTGCCCAACCGAACTCACCCCCTGCGGTGAAGGAAACATGACACGGGAGGGACGCGTGTTGGTGGGAGACATAAACGAGAAGAGAAATAAAGTCTAGGAAGTGGACAGGGGGGGCATTCCCATGCACCACTCCAAACCCACAACGTCCTCATGCGGCCGGTGCATGCACAGCCAGCACAACCCTTGCCCAACCGAACTCACCAACTGCGGCGAAGGAAGCATGACAAGGGAGAGAAGCGCATGGTGGGGAGACATAAACGAGAAGAGAAATGAAGCTTGGGAAGTGAACAAGGGGGGGCATTCCCATGCACCACTCCAAACCCACAAAGTCCTCATGCGGCCGGTGCACGCACAGCCAGCACAACCCTTGCCCAACCGAACTCACAAACTGCGAGGAAGGAAGCATGACAAGGGAGGGAAGCGCATGGTGGGGAGACATAAACGAGAAGAGAAATAAAGTTTAGGGAGTGCACAAGGGGGGGCAGTCCCATGCACAACTCTAAACCCATAACATCCTCATGCGGCCGGTGCCGCACAGCCAGCACAACCCTTGCCCAACCGAACTCACCCCCTGCGGTGAAGGAAACATGACACGGGAGGGACGCGTGTTGGTGGGAGACATAAACGAGAAGAGAAATAAAGTCTAGGAAGTGGACAGGGGGGGCATTCCCATGCACCACTCCAAACCCACAACGTCCTCATGCGGCCGGTGCATGCACAGCCAGCACAACCCTTGCCCAACCGAACTCACCAACTGCGGCGAAGGAAGCATGACAAGGGAGGGACGCGTGTTGGTGGGAGACATAAACGAGAAGAGAAATAAAGTCTAGGAAGTGAACAAGGGGGGGCATTCCCATGCACTACTCCAAACCCACAACGTCCTCATGCGGCCGGTGCCGCACAGCCAACACAACCCTTGCCCAACCAAACTCACCAGCTGCGGCGAAGGAGGCACGACAAGGGAGGGAAGCACGTGGTGGGCAGACATAACCCAGAAGAGAAATAAAGTCTAGGAAGTGCAAAAAATGGGGCATACCCATGCACCACTCCAAACCCACAACGTCCTCATGCGGCCGGTGCATGCACAGCCAGCACAACCCTTGCCCAACCGAACTCACCAACTGCGGCGAAGGAAGCATGACAAGGGAGAGAAGCGCATGGTGGGGAGACATAAACGAGAAGAGAAATGAAGCTTGGGAAGTGAACAAGGGGGGGCATTCCCATGCACCACTCCAAACCCACAACGTCCTCATGCGGCCGGTGCACGCACAGCCAGCACAACCCTTGCCCAACCGAACTCACAAACTGCGAGGAAGGAAGCATGACAAGGGAGGGAAGCGCATGGTGGGGAGACATAAACGAGAAGAGAAATAAAGTTTAGGGAGTGCACAAGAGGGGGCATTCCCATGCACCACTCCAAACCCACAACGTCCTCATGCGGCCGGTGCACGCACAGCCAGCACAACCCTTGCTCAACCGAACTCACAAACTGCGAGGAAGGAAGCATGACAAGGGAGGGAAGCGCATGGTGGGGAGACATAAACGAGAAGAGAAATAAAGTTTAGGGAGTGCACAAGGGGGGGCAGTCCCATGCACAACTCTAAACCCATAACATCCTCATGCGGCCGGTGCCGCACAGCCAGCACAACCCTTGCCCAACCGAACTCACCCCCTGCGGTGAAGGAAACATGACACGGGAGGGACGCGTGTTGGTGGGAGACATAAACGAGAAGAGAAATAAAGTCTAGGAAGTGGACAGGGGGGGCATTCCCATGCACCACTCCAAACCCACAACGTCCTCATGCGGCCGGTGCATGCACAGCCAGCACAACCCTTGCCCAACCGAACTCACCAACTGCGGCGAAGGAAGCATGACAAGGGAGGGACGCGTGTTGGTGGGAGACATAAACGAGAAGAGAAATAAAGTCTAGGAAGTGAACAAGGGGGGCATTCCCATGCACTACTCCAAACCCACAACGTCCTCATGCGGCCGGTGCCGCACAGCCAACACAACCCTTGCCCAACCAAACTCACCAGCTGCGGCGAAGGAGGCACGACAAGGGAGGGAAGCACGTGGTGGGCAGACATAACCCAGAAGAGAAATAAAGTCTAGGAAGTGCAAAAAATGGGGCATACCCATGCACCACTCCAAACCCACAACGTCCTCATGCGGCCGGTGCATGCACAGCCAGCACAACCCTTGCCCAACCGAACTCACCAACTGCGGCGAAGGAAGCATGACAAGGGAGAGAAGCGCATGGTGGGGAGACATAAACGAGAAGAGAAATGAAGCTTGGGAAGTGAACAAGGGGGGGCATTCCCATGCACCACTCCAAACCCACAACGTCCTCATGCGGCCGGTGCACGCACAGCCAGCACAACCCTTGCCCAACCGAACTCACAAACTGCGAGGAAGGAAGCATGACAAGGGAGGGAAGCGCATGGTGGGGAGACATAAACGAGAAGAGAAATAAAGTTTAGGGAGTGCACAAGAGGGGGCATTCCCATGCACCACTCCAAACCCACAACGTCCTCATGCGGCCGGTGCACGCACAGCCAGCACAACCCTTGCTCAACCGAACTCACAAACTGCGAGGAAGGAAGCATGACAAGGGAGGGAAGCGCATGGTGGGGAGACATAAACGAGAAGAGAAATAAAGTTTAGGGAGTGCACAAGGGGGGGCAGTCCCATGCACAACTCTAAACCCATAACATCCTCATGCGGCCGGTGCCGCACAGCCAGCACAACCCTTGCCCAACCGAACTCACCCCCTGCGGTGAAGGAAACATGACACGGGAGGGACGCGTGTTGGTGGGAGACATAAACGAGAAGAGAAATAAAGTCTAGGAAGTGGACAGGGGGGGCATTCCCATGCACCACTCCAAACCCACAACGTCCTCATGCGGCCGGTGCATGCACAGCCAGCACAACCCTTGCCCAACCGAACTCACCAACTGCGGCGAAGGAAGCATGACAAGGGAGGGACGCGTGTTGGTGGGAGACATAAACGAGAAGAGAAATAAAGTCTAGGAAGTGAACAAGGGGGGGCATTCCCATGCACTACTCCAAACCCACAACGTCCTCATGCGGCCGGTGCCGCACAGCCAACACAACCCTTGCCCAACCAAACTCACCAGCTGCGGCGAAGGAGGCACGACAAGGGAGGGAAGCACGTGGTGGGCAGACATAACCCAGAAGAGAAATAAAGTCTAGGAAGTGCAAAAAATGGGGCATACCCATGCACCACTCCAAACCCACAACGTCCTCATGCGGCCGGTGCATGCACAGCCAGCACAACCCTTGCCCAACCGAACTCACCAACTGCGGCGAAGGAAGCATGACAAGGGAGAGAAGCGCATGGTGGGGAGACATAAACGAGAAGAGAAATGAAGCTTGGGAAGTGAACAAGGGGGGGCATTCCCATGCACCACTCCAAACCCACAACGTCCTCATGCGGCCGGTGCACGCACAGCCAGCACAACCCTTGCCCAACCGAACTCACAAACTGCGAGGAAGGAAGCATGACAAGGGAGGGAAGCGCATGGTGGGGAGACATAAACGAGAAGAGAAATAAAGTTTAGGGAGTGCACAAGAGGGGGCATTCCCATGCACCACTCCAAACCCACAACGTCCTCATGCGGCCGGTGCACGCACAGCCAGCACAACCCTTGCCCAACCGAACTCACAAACTGCGAGGAAGGAAGCATGACAAGGGAGGGAAGCGCATGGTGGGGAGACATAAACGAGAAGAGAAATAAAGTTTAGGGAGTGCACAAGGGGGGGCAGTCCCATGCACAACTCTAAACCCATAACATCCTCATGCGGCCGGTGCCGCACAGCCAGCACAACCCTTGCCCAACCGAACTCACCCCCTGCGGTGAAGGAAACATGACACGGGAGGGACGCGTGTTGGTGGGAGACATAAACGAGAAGAGAAATAAAGTCTAGGAAGTGGACAGGGGGGGCATTCCCATGCACCACTCCAAACCCACAACGTCCTCATGCGGCCGGTGCATGCACAGCCAGCACAACCCTTGCCCAACCGAACTCACCAACTGCGGCGAAGGAAGCATGACAAGGGAGGGACGCGTGTTGGTGGGAGACATAAACGAGAAGAGAAATAAAGTCTAGGAAGTGAACAAGGGGGGGCATTCCCATGCACTACTCCAAACCCACAACGTCCTCATGCGGCCGGTGCCGCACAGCCAACACAACCCTTGCCCAACCAAACTCACCAGCTGCGGCGAAGGAGGCACGACAAGGGAGGGAAGCACGTGGTGGGCAGACATAACCCAGAAGAGAAATAAAGTCTAGGAAGTGCAAAAAATGGGGCATACCCATGCACCACTCCAAACCCACAACGTCCTCATGCGGCCGGTGCATGCACAGCCAGCACAACCCTTGCCCAACCGAACTCACCAACTGCGGCGAAGGAAGCATGACAAGGGAGAGAAGCGCATGGTGGGGAGACATAAACGAGAAGAGAAATGAAGCTTGGGAAGTGAACAAGGGGGGGCATTCCCATGCACCACTCCAAACCCACAACGTCCTCATGCGGCCGGTGCACGAACAGCCAGCACAACCCTTGCCCAACCGAACTCACAAACTGCGAGGAAGGAAGCATGACAAGGGAGGGAAGCGCATGGTGGGGAGACATAAACGAGAAGAGAAATAAAGTTTAGGGAGTGCACAAGAGGGGGCATTCCCATGCACCACTCCAAACCCACAACGTCCTCATGCGGCCGGTGCATGCACAGCCAGCACAACCCTTGCCCAACCGAACTCACAAACTGCGGCGAAGGAAGCATGACAAGGGAGGGACGCGTGTTGGTGGGAGACATAAACGAGAAGAGAAATAAAGTCTAGGAAGTGAACAAAGGGGGGGCATTCCCATGCACTACTCCAAACCCACAACGTCCTCATGCGGCCGGTGCCGCACAGCCAGCACAACCCTTGCCCAACTGAACTCACTCCTTGCTGCGAGGAAGGAAGCATGACAAGGGAGAGAAGCGCATGGTGGAGAGACATAACCCAGAAGAGAAATAAAGTTTAGGAAGTGCACAAGGGGTGGCATTCCCATGCACCACTCCACACCCATAACATCCTCATGCGGCCGGTGCACGCACAGCCAGCACAACCCTTGCCCAACCGAACTCACCACCTGCGGCGAAGGAAGCACGACAAGGGAGGGAAGCGCGTGGTGGGGAGACATAACTCAGAAGAGAAATGAAGTTTAGGAAGTGGAAAGGGGGGGCATTCCCATGCACAACTCCAAACCCATAACATCCTCATGCGGCCGGTGCCGCACAGCCAGCACAACCCTTGCCCAACCGAACTCACCCCCTGCGGTGAAGGAAACATGACACGGGAGGGACGCGTGTTGGTGGGAGACATAAACGAGAAGAGAAATAAAGTCTAGGAAGTGGACAGGGGGGGCATTCCCATGCACCACTCCAAACCCACAACATCCTCATGCGGCCGGTGCACGCACAGCCAGCACAACCCTTGCCCAACCGAACTCACCACCTGCGGCGAAGGAAGCACGACAAGGGAGGGAAGCGCGTGGTGGGGAGACATAACTCAGAAGAGAAATGAAGTTTAGGAAGTGGAAAGGGGGGGCATTCCCATGCACAACTCCAAACCCATAACATCCTCATGCGGCCGGTGCCGCACAGCCAGCACAACCCTTGCCCAACCGAACTCACCCCCTGCGGTGAAGGAAACATGACACGGGAGGGACGCGTGTTGGTGGGAGACATAAACGAGAAGAGAAATAAAGTCTAGGAAGTGGACAGGGGGGGCATTCCCATGCACTACTCCAAACCCACAACGTCCTCATGCGGCCGGTGCCGCACAGCCAGCACAACCCTTGCCCAACTGAACTCACTCCTTGCTGCGAGGAAGGAAGCATGACAAGGGAGAGAAGCGCATGGTGGAGAGACATAACCCAGAAGAGAAATAAAGTTTAGGAAGTGCACAAGGGGTGGCATTCCCATGCACCACTCCACACCCATAACATCCTCATGCGGCCGGTGCACGCACAGCCAGCACAACCCTTGCCCAACCGAACTCACCACCTGCGGCGAAGGAAGCACGACAAGGGAGGGAAGCGCGTGGTGGGGAGACATAACTCAGAAGAGAAATGAAGTTTAGGAAGTGGAAAGGGGGGGCATTCCCATGCACAACTCCAAACCCATAACATCCTCATGCGGCCGGTGCCGCACAGCCAGCACAACCCTTGCCCAACCGAACTCACCCCCTGCGGTGAAGGAAACATGACACGGGAGGGACGCGTGTTGGTGGGAGACATAAACGAGAAGAGAAATAAAGTCTAGGAAGTGGACAGGGGGGGCATTCCCATGCACCACTCCAAACCCACAACGTCCTCATGCGGCCGGTGCATGCACAGCCAGCACAACCCTTGCCCAACCGAACTCACCAACTGCGGCGAAGGAAGCATGACAAGGGAGGGACGCGTGTTGGTGGGAGACATAAACGAGAAGAGAAATAAAGTCTAGGAAGTGAACAAGGGGGGGCATTCCCATGCACTACTCCAAACCCACAACGTCCTCATGCGGCCGGTGCCGCACAGCCAACACAACCCTTGCCCAACCAAACTCACCAGCTGCGGCGAAGGAGGCACGACAAGGGAGGGAAGCACGTGGTGGGCAGACATAACCCAGAAGAGAAATAAAGTCTAGGAAGTGCAAAAAATGGGGCATACCCATGCACCACTCCAAACCCACAACGTCCTCATGCGGCCGGTGCATGCACAGCCAGCACAACCCTTGCCCAACCGAACTCACCAACTGCGGCGAAGGAAGCATGACAAGGGAGAGAAGCGCATGGTGGGGAGACATAAACGAGAAGAGAAATGAAGCTTGGGAAGTGAACAAGGGGGGGCATTCCCATGCACCACTCCAAACCCACAACGTCCTCATGCGGCCGGTGCACGCACAGCCAGCACAACCCTTGCCCAACCGAACTCACAAACTGCGAGGAAGGAAGCATGACAAGGGAGGGAAGCGCATGGTGGGGAGACATAAACGAGAAGAGAAATAAAGTTTAGGGAGTGCACAAGAGGGGGCATTCCCATGCACCACTCCAAACCCACAACGTCCTCATGCGGCCGGTGCATGCACAGCCAGCACAACCCTTGCCCAACCGAACTCACCAACTGCGGCGAAGGAAGCATGACAAGGGAGGGACGCGTGTTGGTGGGAGACATAAACGAGAAGAGAAATAAAGTCTAGGAAGTGAACAAAGGGGGGGCATTCCCATGCACTACTCCAAACCCACAACGTCCTCATGCGGCCGGTGCCGCACAGCCAGCACAACCCTTGCCCAACTGAACTCACTCCTTGCTGCGAGGAAGGAAGCATGACAAGGGAGAGAAGCGCATGGTGGAGAGACATAACCCAGAAGAGAAATAAAGTTTAGGAAGTGCACAAGGGGTGGCATTCCCATGCACCACTCCACACCCATAACATCCTCATGCGGCCGGTGCACGCACAGCCAGCACAACCCTTGCCCAACCGAACTCACCAACTGCGGCGAAGGAAGCATGACAAGGGAGGGACGCGTGTTGGTGGGAGACATAAACGAGAAGAGAAATAAAGTCTAGGAAGTGAACAAGGGGGGGCATTCCCATGCACTACTCCAAACCCACAACGTCCTCATGCGGCCGGTGCCGCACAGCCAACACAACCCTTGCCCAACCAAACTCACCAGCTGCGGCGAAGGAGGCACGACAAGGGAGGGAAGCACGTGGTGGGCAGACATAACCCAGAAGAGAAATAAAGTCTAGGAAGTGCAAAAAATGGGGCATACCCATGCACCACTCCAAACCCACAACGTCCTCATGCGGCCGGTGCATGCACAGCCAGCACAACCCTTGCCCAACCGAACTCACCAACTGCGGCGAAGGAAGCATGACAAGGGAGGGACGCGTGTTGGTGGGAGACATAAACGAGAAGAGAAATAAAGTCTAGGAAGTGAACAAGGGGGGGCATTCCCATGCACTACTCCAAACCCACAACGTCCTCATGCGGCCGGTGCCGCACAGCCAACACAACCCTTGCCCAACCAAACTCACCAGCTGCGGCGAAGGAGGCACGACAAGGGAGGGAAGCACGTGGTGGGCAGACATAACCCAGAAGAGAAATAAAGTCTAGGAAGTGCAAAAAATGGGGCATACCCATGCACCACTCCAAACCCACAACGTCCTCATGCGGCCGGTGCATGCACAGCCAGCACAACCCTTGCCCAACCGAACTCACCAACTGCGGCGAAGGAAGCATGACAAGGGAGAGAAGCGCATGGTGGGGAGACATAAACGAGAAGAGAAATGAAGCTTGGGAAGTGAACAAGGGGGGGCATTCCCATGCACCACTCCAAACCCACAACGTCCTCATGCGGCCGGTGCACGCACAGCCAGCACAACCCTTGCCCAACCGAACTCACAAACTGCGAGGAAGGAAGCATGACAAGGGAGGGAAGCGCATGGTGGGGAGACATAAACGAGAAGAGAAATAAAGTTTAGGGAGTGCACAAGAGGGGGCATTCCCATGCACCACTCCAAACCCACAACGTCCTCATGCGGCCGGTGCATGCACAGCCAGCACAACCCTTGCCCAACCGAACTCACCAACTGCGGCGAAGGAAGCATGACAAGGGAGGGACGCGTGTTGGTGGGAGACATAAACGAGAAGAGAAATAAAGTCTAGGAAGTGAACAAAGGGGGGGCATTCCCATGCACTACTCCAAACCCACAACGTCCTCATGCGGCCGGTGCCGCACAGCCAGCACAACCCTTGCCCAACTGAACTCACTCCTTGCTGCGAGGAAGGAAGCATGACAAGGGAGAGAAGCGCATGGTGGAGAGACATAACCCAGAAGAGAAATAAAGTTTAGGAAGTGCACAAGGGGTGGCATTCCCATGCACCACTCCACACCCATAACATCCTCATGCGGCCGGTGCACGCACAGCCAGCACAACCCTTGCCCAACCGAACTCACCACCTGCGGCGAAGGAAGCACGACAAGGGAGGGAAGCGCGTGGTGGGGAGACATAACTCAGAAGAGAAATGAAGTTTAGGAAGTGGAAAGGGGGGGCATTCCCATGCACAACTCCAAACCCATAACATCCTCATGCGGCCGGTGCCGCACAGCCAGCACAACCCTTGCCCAACCGAACTCACCCCCTGCGGTGAAGGAAACATGACACGGGAGGGACGCGTGTTGGTGGGAGACATAAACGAGAAGAGAAATAAAGTCAAGGAAGTGAACAAGGGGGGGCATTCCCATGCACTACTCCAAACCCACAACGTCCTCATGCGGCCGGTGCCGCACAGCCAGCACAACCCTTGCCCAACTGAACTCACTCCTTGCTGCGAGGAAGGAAGCATGACAAGGGAGAGAAGCGCATGGTGGAGAGACATAACCCAGAAGAGAAATAAAGTTTAGGAAGTGCACAAGGGGTGGCATTCCCATGCACCACTCCACACCCATAACATCCTCATGCGGCCGGTGCACGCACAGCCAGCACAACCCTTGCCCAACCGAACTCACATACTGCGAGGAAGGAAGCACGACACGGAGGGGAAGACGTGATGAGGGGACAACAACACGATGAAAGGAACGTCAGCGCGCGAGAAGGGTGGCACTGTCTCATGCATTACCCACAAATGATCCACTGATAAAACCCTCGCATGCACTGTCGGAACGGGTTGTGACCAACCGTACTCACGACTTGCGGAGGAGGCACTGCGACAAGAAGCAGTGGGAGCAAGGTGCGTGCGCATCTGTTAAGTGACAATGCAAATTTAACGCAACCGTGCGTGGTTGACGTTCATGGCGATGCGTTTTCAAAACTACTTACACGATGTATACGTGCGTCAGGACGGCGGGCGAGCGCTGGCAGAGAAGTGCTGCAGCTTTAACTCACCTTTCCGGTTTCAGAGTCGGGCAGGGTAGAGTCTTTGCAGATTGCGCATAAAGTAGACGTCTTGCACGTTTGACACTGCGGGTCTGCCACCAGGCAGGCCTGTGTATCCGCCATCGCCCGTGCATGGCGGCCTAGCAACAACCAACGTGGTGGGTCCAACAATGTGGTGAGGGCGAGGGAGAGTGGGGCGTGTGAGCCTGACAAACCACACAGTGCCAACAACGTGTTGCTGTGTGCCACCTGTTTGTATCCTAGGACAGCAGCGTAGCGCCCAACACGGGTTTCATCCGGGGAACAAGCGCAGGAGAAGGCAAGCCGCTAATGTTCGCTGTTACCCTCACCATCTGCTTGCCCGGTGGTCGCAAGCAGAAGCGCGAGCAGCACGCCACCAACGTACATTCGAACACGCATCTGCAGCGACAACAAGGCGTGTGGCACGCACGAATATGTTAACCCGGACAGAACAGTGTGGACCACCAATGGGCCACTACGGCTGGGCTGCAACCGGACAATTGGACAGTGGATTGTTGGTGCACGATATGCAGGCCCGCAGAGCTCCTCTGAGCTGCCCTGGGGCACTTGATGGCGCACAATGTTCTCTAACGGTTAATTGGCAGCATTATATATTATTCCTGCACAGCAGGGCTTTCCAAGCCCACGGAAGATCCATTGAAGTTGCGACTTTTAACACCACATGTTGTTATTGCTGCTGCGTGACCGTCAGAAAAGCACAGAAAAGCACGTGTTTGCGCGCCTCGAAGGCGCTGATATGAGGGCATGGAGTGGTCGGGGACGCCGCGCCCCGGCTAGAGGCAGCGGCGGCGGCGCTACCCGCCGCCGCCCACCAGCCAGCAGCGGTCGCCCCGACATGCTGAGCGCCCTAAATAACCCCAAAGCCCTAAACCCCAGGCCTAAACATCCTAAAAGAGGAATAAGATCCCTAAATCGTTGCACATTTGAGCAACCCGGGGGCGGAAGCGAACCCTAAGTCGTTGGGCGCCGCACGAAGTTGGGAGGCGAGGTGAAGGCGGCGGCCGGTACAGTGAAGGCAAGCTGCCTGAGAGCCTCATGGTCCTGAGGTTTTTTATTAGCGTTCTGGTGTGGCTTCAACGCGAAAATACGCCGAAAACTGCCAAAAAACCATGCAACTACCCGCCGTGTAGCGCGCCACGTCGGACACCAGAACTGTGCAGCTAGGACCCTCGGGCACCCGAGGGTCTAACGGCCGGATCCTGGTGTTCCGACGTGGCTGGCCGAGCACGCGAAACGCGCCCCTGTGAACTAGCTTCTTTTGCTTGCTGTTTCTTTCAGCGGGTTGGCCTTGTCGCGAGGAGCCTGTGGACGCCGGGGTTGCCCTTCCGCGCGCCCCTTCCGCGCAAACCCACGATCGGCTTTGTCGGGAAGGCCCTTGCCGGTCCCCTGGCCCTCGATATGGCGATCAGAAAGTATATAGTGCTCGAATGCAGGCGGGCGCGGCGAAAGGAGAGGGTCGCTCAAAGCACAGACAGCTAAGCCGGTTTTGCAGTCCGCGGGTAGTTGCAAACCCGCGGTGCCAACGCCCAGTTTGCTACACTGCACATCCACGTCACCGCTAGACCAGAACGCTAATAAAAAACCTCATCCGTGATCGTACTCTAAATCACATAGTAGAGCAAGCAAACGAAGCAAAGCTGACGCCCGCGGGGGGGCGCTGTGGGACCGCCGCCAGCCAGGCCGCAGGTCAGCACCCCGCCTGTCGACCTATAGGTGGACACGCGGGACCTCCGACCGCAATATTATGCACTGCAACTACGTCACTGAGCTACTCGGAGGCTCGGCGACAGGGAGCGTCGCTAGGGAGCGTCGCGGTTGGCCGCTCGCGGTTGCGCCAAAAATCGCTGGGCGCGCTCCCAACAGCGCCAAAATGGCATAAACACGCAAAATAGAGCGCCAGGAGACACTGGGTCGAGAAAGCGCGAGTCGGTCGAACTGGAAGGGGGGTCTGGAGCTCTGGCATCCCCCTCAGCCACTTCGCTGCGCCGTGCGACGCCAATAAAGTGTCAACATGCGGTCAGGCTCCGTAAGATCACTGATGCGGCACTGCACAGTGCTGAACGTCGGCCGAACGGCGACGTTGTAGACACCTCACCTTAACCTTTGGGCGGAGCCAGAAGGTAGAGGGCAGGATGTAGTCGCTCGCGCTGCTGCCTCTCTGCGCACAACGTCCTGCTAATTCTCACGGCCGGGAACGTCAATAAGTGATCGGAAGGGTGCCTCCCATGCATTTCCCGCGCTGCACCACGCATGCAGGATGGGCGCCGCACACCAGGCTGCTGCGTCCTGACTATTACTAGTACTGACTGACTGACTGACTGACTGACACCTGCTAGAGCAAATGAATGCGCAAGCCCCCGGCTCGGATGCGCAGAGCCGGGGAAGAGATAGGGGGAGGAGGGAGGGCACGAGGGAGCATCAGACAGGCACATGGGAACTGGGGGGGGCGGCGGGGGGAGAGGCTGTTCTGGCACACAGCTACGCGCGCAAGGGGAGTGAGGGGGAGGGGAGACTAGGGGCGGTGAAGAGAAGCAAACGTCAAAATCATGTGTCGGGGGTTCTGCCCCCGAACCCCCGGACAGGGGGGACACCCCCCTGTCAACCCCCACCCACCCACCCACCCACCCGCCCACCCGCCCACCAACGTCCCAACCGCCCCCCCCCCCCTCCCCCCTCCCTGCCACTTCCCCCCCACCCAGCCCCCCTCCCCCCTCCCTGCCACTTCCCCCCCCCCCCCCCAGCCCCCCCCCCCCCCCCCCCCCCCCCCCCCCCACCACCACCACCCACCCACCCACCCACCCACCCACGAATCGGGGCTGCACACAGCCAAAAAAACAGAAACCACCCCAGAGCACGGACCTGAGGGACGTCTTGAATTGGGACACCCACTTAAACCGCTGCTCGCAGATCGACAGGTTGTGCCTGTGGCCCTTCAGCAGCTCGCACTTGTGCGGGTTGACGTGCTTGTGGCACCATTTGCCCTGTGCACGCGCATGTACTGTACTGTGTTACACCTGTTTGTATTCTGAAAAAGAAACACAGGGCCCGGCACGGCTGAGACCAGGGAAGAAGGGGGGAAGGGAGTGGAGGAGCCGCTGCTGAAAAAGGGGGAGAGAGTGCAAAAGGGATGCATGTAACATAGGACAAAGCAAGGGCATCTGCATGGGGGGGACTGACGCTTGGAACAGTGCGCGCACCGGCGAGAGTAGGAGCCCAAAGTGGGGAGTCCTTACCCAAGCAAGGAGGCGGTTCCCCAGGCCATTGTCCCCCCCTTAGCCCTTAGCGCACGCCGGCGCAAGCCCCCATCATGCACGGGGGCCGCTTGAAAAGGGGGGAAAGGTAAACGGAAGGGAAAGGGATTTGGGTGGAGGGGGGGAACCCCGGGTGGGGTTAGGTGGTGGGCAGTCCCGCTGCTCGCCGCCCGGTGCGGCGGCACGCGCCTGTGAAGGCTGCGAGCGCAAGCGCCCGTCTGCGCGCCGCTCCGCCGGCCTCGCCCGCCATTGCGCTGTCCTCCTCTCTGGGGAACTCACATCCCAGTAGAGTGGCAAGCCGGTTAGGCTGCGCAACGTGGCTGCCGGTCTCAGGCGGTAGTGGGGGCTGCCCTGCAGGGAAGATGTCGGGGAACCAAATGGGGCGTAGGTGAGCGTACAACGCGCACTCAAACACAATGTGATCCGCATCCTCGGCCCGTCCGCCTAGCCCTGCAGCTGCGCAATGCATACAATAGCGCTGGTCGCGAGGGCGCCGGGCAGGACCCAGTAGCCGCTCCCGCTCCTCAGCGCCCCAGTGTACACCGCTGCGCAGCTCTGCCAGGCCAAGGCGCCGGTGTCGCTCTCGTACCTCGACCAGGTAGGGGGCCATACCATACCCCGCTACCTCCAGGCACTCTGGGCGCACGCAGTCGAAGTAGTGTTGCAGGCGGCTGGCGCCGCGCCGCTGCACCGCCGTCTGCAGGTGCTGCAGGTAGTGCTGCAGTGCTGCCTCCTGCACCGCCTCTGGCTGCAGTGGCTGCCGCTGTTGCAAGTCTGCCGCGATGCCGGCCTCTGCCAGCGCGCTCTGCAGCTGTGCTGCCCAAGGCATCTGCGCAATGCCGTGGGGGCCGCGGTGGCGTGAGGGGGTGTGCTCTGCTGCCAGCAGCAGGCTGGCGTCGAGCACCTGCCGCATCAGGCTGCCCTCTGGCGCTGCCACAAGGCTGTTCCAGAACCGCGCTGTGCGCGCCAACCAATGGGCGTGCAGGGGGGGCTCCCCCGTCTCTGCCAGCACGGTGGCTCTGGGCGCGCGCTGCGGCAGGCCGAGCAGGCGCCGCAGTGTGCGGTAGTGCTGCTGCTCTGCCGCTGACAGGCCGCTGCCGCCGCCTGCGGCTCCGGCCTGGGTGCCGAGGCGCCGCACAGCCGCGAGGGCCAGGCCAGGGGACCACACTGCGGCACCATAGGAGAGGGTGGAGTCGACCATCTGTCGGTAGAGGGAGAGCAGGAGGCGGGCGGCCTCCAGGCCCAACGCTGTGCAGCGGCCCTCAAAAGAAGCGGCTGCAAAGCGGGCCACCCGCGCCCGCCCCTCCGCCGCAGCCTCCCCTACGGGCTGGGTGCAGTGGAATACGAGGCCCAGGTACTTGAACGCTGCCACGCCGGCAACAGGTGCACCGTCGAAGGTGTGGCGCGCTCGCCGCACGCGCTGCATCGCCGTCTGCTCGTCCGCTGCGCCCGCCAGCAACATGACCTTCGTCTTCACCACGTTGACCGTGAGGCCGCGCTCGGCGCAATACTGCTCCAGGAGCCGGAGCTGTTGCTGCAAGCCGTTTGCTGTGGTGGCGAGGAGGGCCATGTCATCTGCGTACAGCAGCGGGGGCACTGGCTGCCCTGCTAGCTGTGGCAGCGCAAGAGGCATGCCTGCTGCTGCTGCCGAGAGCACGCGTTCCTCCCAGTCTGCAATGTAGAGGCTGAATAGCGTGGGGCTGAGGGGGCAGCCTTGCTTCAGGCCCTGCGTGGCGCTGAAGACGCGGACCTCAAGGCCGGGGGCTGTCACCGACATGGGCACGTCGGCGTAGAGCGCTCGTACTGCCCGCAGCCACTGGCCGCCGTAGCCCATGCTCTCAAGGCGCTGCCAGAGCTGCGCCCGCGGTACGCGATCGTAGGCCTGTTTGAAGTCAACAAAACAGGCCCACAGCTGGCTGCCACCGCGCTGCCGCCGCCGCCGCGTGTGCCGCCGCTGTGGCTGCTCACTCCTGGTGCTGCTGCCGCCGCACTGCCGCTGCTGCCGGTGGCACTCGATGACCGTGCGCAAGGCCAGGGCAGCCTGCTCGGTGCTGCGCTGCCGGCGGAAGCCGAACTGGCCCTCTGCGTGCAGGCCTGCCGCCTCTGCGTGAGCCGTCACGCGGCGCTCAAGCCCAGCTGCGAACAGCTTGGCCAGCAAGGCGCCGACCGCTATGCCCCGCAGGTCGCTAGGCTGAGTGGGGCTGCTCGTCTTCGCCACCAGCGCGATGGCGCTGTGGGCGTCGCCGCGCGGCAGGCGTCCGATGCGCTGCCAAGCGTTGAACTCCGCAGCTGCCAGCGGGGCGAGCTGCGCGCACGCCTGCTTCAGCAGCCAGGGCGCGAGGGGGCCGAAGACTGCCTTGCGCTGCGCCGTCCGCCGCGCCAGGCTGGCGACCTCCTCTGCTGTGAAGGCTGCCTCCATGGCGTCGCGCAGTCGGGCCAGCTGTGCCAGCGTGGTGGGCGGGGGTTGGGAGGGTGAGGGGGGGGCGGTGGGCGTCCGGTCCAGCGCAGGATGCGCCGCCGTTGCCGCTGCCGCCAGCGGTGCTGCCTGCGCAGGCAAGTGCGCGGCTGCTGCCGTCTCCTCTGCATCTCCTGCCTCCGCTCCTCTTCCACTAGGACCCGGACTCCCCTCTGGGCGTCCGGGGAGGGCCTCCATCGGGGGAGATCGTCCCTGGATCGGCTCCCCCGCGCTCGCAGCCAGTGCCTCTGGTCGCTCATCCTCATGATCAAACAGCGACTCAGGCAGGGTGGCTGCGAGGGGATGGGGGTGGGTGGTGGGCGGGGGGGGCACCTGGTGAGTGGGGGGCTCCGGCGGTGGTGCCGCCACAGCCGCCTGCATGTCTGCCTGGGTTGCCTGCTGCGCCGCTGCCAGCGCCGCGGCTGCCTCCGCCACCGACCCCTCCTGCGGTGCTGCGCCTGCCCCTCCGCCTGCGGCTGTACTTCCCTCAGGGGGTGACGCCGCGGTGGGAGGTGCTAACAGCGCCACAAAGTGTGCCAAGACTGCGTCTGGCTCACGCAGCACAAAATCTGGCACGCCGCCCTGCGGGCCGCGGTAGGTCTGGTGAAAGCCTGCCGCATCGTGCTGCTCCAAAAGCTGCCGCTCCAGCTGCGTGCCACGCACGCTGCGAGCTGCCCGCTCGGCACGCTGTGTGGCTCGCTGCAGCGCCCTGCGCGCCGTCACATGCTCTGCTGCGCCGCGGTGCTGCCGCCGCGCCTGCCGCAGCGCCGCGCGCAGCTCGCGCAGTCTGAACTGCCGTGCTGCCCAGTGCGGTAGTGCGCCAGCGCCGCCCCCGGCCCCCCCACCCTCGCTGATGTCTGGCTGGCTCGGCCGCCGGACGGCGTGCACGCTGGCGTTTGGGGTGTGGTCTGCCTGGCAGCGGTGGAGGCCATGGATCACGGCCGGCGGCGGCTCACCGGCTTGCGGCTGCGCTGGCGGCAGCGGCAGCAGCAGCGGTAGCCCCCGCAGCCCCCTATACTGTGTTACACCTGTTTGTATTCTGAAAAAGAAACACAGGGACCGGCACGGCTGAGACCAGGGAAGAAGGGGGGAAGGGAGGGGAGAAGCCGCTGCTGAAAAAGGGGGAGAAAGTGCAAAAGGGATGCATGTAACATAGGACAAAGCAAGGGCATCTGCATGGGGGGGACTGACGCTTGGAACAGTGCGCGCACCTAGTGTACTGTGTTACACCTGTTTGTATTCTGAAAAAGAAACACAGGGCCCGGCACGGCTGAGACCAGGTAAGAAGGGGGGAAGGGAGGGGAGAAGCCGCTGCTGAAAAAGGGGGAGAGAGTGCAAAAGGGATGCATGTAACATAGGACAAAGCAAGGGCATCTGCATGGCGAGAGTAGGAGCCCAAAGTGGGGAGTCCTTACCCAAGCAAGGAGGCGGTTCCCCAGGCCATTGTCCCCCCCTTAGCCCTTAGCGCACGCCGGCGCAAGCCCCCATCATGCACGGGGGCCGCTTGAAAAGGGGGGAAAGGTAAACGGAAGGGAAAGGGATTTGGGTGGAGGGGGGGAACCCCGGGTGGGGTTAGGTGGTGGGCAGTCCCGCTGCTCGGCGCCCGGTGCGGCGGCACGCGCCTGTGAAGGCTGCGAGCGCAAGCGCCCGTCTGCGCGCCGCTCCGCCGGCCTCGCCCGCCATTGCGCTGTCCTCCTCTCTGGGGAACTCACATCCCAGTAGAGTGGCAAGCCGGTTAGGCTGCTGTACTGTACTGTGTTACACCTGTTTGTATTCAGAAAAAGAAACACAGGGACCGGCACGGCTGAGACCAGGGAAGAAGGGAGGGGAGAAGCCGCTGCTGAAAAAGGGGGAGAGAGTGCAAAAGGGATGCATGTAACATAGGACAAAGCAAGGGCATCTGCATGGGGGGGACTGACGCTTGGAACAGTGCGCGCACCGGCGAGAGTAGGAGCCCAAAGTGGGGAGTCCTTACCCAAGCAAGGAGGCGGTTCCCCAGGCCATTGTCCCCCCCTTAGCCCTTAGCGCACGCCGGCGGCGCAAGCCCCCATCATGCACGGGGGCCGCTTGAAAAGGGGGGAAAGGTAAACGGAAGGGAAAGGGATTTGGGTGGAGGGGGGGAACCCCGGGTGGGGTTAGGTGGTGGGCAGTCCCGCTGCTCGCCGCCCGGTGCTGCTCGCCGCCCGGTGCTGCTCGCCGCCCGGATCACGGCCGGCGGCGGCTCACCGGCTTGCGGCTGCGCTGGCGGCAGCGGCAGCAGCAGCGGCAGCCCCCGCAGCCCCCTAGCGATAGGGTGGTGGATGCATGGCTTTAACCCCGTCCGGGGCACGGGTTCGATCCTTAGTGTCGGCTCGTGAAAGTAAAAGGGGAGAACTGACAGGCTCAGTGCTCACGTACAACACACTCAAACCAGGGTCTCGGCTGTTCCAGCGCCTGGCGTGGCCCCGTAGGATCAAACATTGGTCCGCAGGGGGACGATACGGCATATGCCCCACTCTTTACCTTTACCTTTGCAGCAGCAACAGCCCGCCCGGCCGCGCCTCATGCAGCTCACGCTGGACGGCCTCCTTCAGCCCGCCGGCGACGCGGGCGGCGGCGGCCCTCTGGTGCCGCCGCCCCCTACCCCTGCCGCTGCCCTCGAGCGCGCTGCGCCAGACCCCGGCGACCCTGCTGATTTCCTCCCTCTCGCCTCGCGCTCTGCGTGCAAATTGTTTTGGACCCTCCTCTGTGATTTTGCAGCGCTTGGCTGCGCCCCCGCCTCTTGGCCTGCCGCCCTGCCCCACCCGGGGAACCCCACCCGGGGTTCCCCCCTCCACCCAAATCCCTTTCCCTTCCGTTTACCTTTCCCCCCTTTTCAAGCGGCCCCCGTGCATGATGGGGGCTTGCGCCGGCGTGCGCTAAGGGCTAAGGGGGGGACAACGGCCTGGGGAACCGCCTCCTTGCTTGGGTAAGGACTCTTCACTTTGGGCTCCTACTCTCGCCGGTGCGCGCACTGTTCCAAGCGTCAGTCCCCCCCATGCAGATGCCCTTGCTTTGTCCTATGTTACATGCATCCCTTTTGCACTCTCTCCCCCTTTTTCAGCAGCGGCATCTCCCCTACCTCCTCCCTTCTTCCCCGGTCACAGCTGCGCCGGGCCCTGTGGTTCTCTCGCAGAACACAAACAGGTGTAACACAGTACAGTAACACAGTACAGTAGTAGTACAGTACAGTATTCCCACCCCTTCTTCCGTGCGGTCGACGGCCGCCTCCGGCTGCGGCCGCTCCCCCCCATGCCCTGACCCCCTTTCTTACCCGTTGTGCCCTCCCCCGCCGTTCCTGCTGCCCCGGCTCCTTCCCCTCCCTCCCCCCTTGCCCTTCAGTGGCGGTGTGCTGGTGCGCGGGTGGTAGCTGTGCTTGCCGTGTTGCGTGCAGTGGCGCTACCAGGGGGGGCACCATGCTCGGGTAGCTGGTGTGCCGGCGGCGGCGGCCTGCCCGCCCGGCCCGCTGGCGGCCTCGCGGCCCCCACGCTGTCAGTCCTTGCGGACTGGGCAGCGCACTGCTGGGTGCGTGTGCGTGCATGGCCTGCGTTGCTGCTGTCTGTCGTGCTAGTCTCCGCTTCCCTTGTGCATCCGCCCCCTCCTGCCCCCAGTTCCCAGCCTCCCCGGTCCCCTGTGCCCCTGGCTTCCCCACCCTCCTGTTCCATTCTTCCGGCCTCCCCACCCCCCTGCCCCGTTCTTCCGGCCTCCCGTACCCTCTCTCCCCCCCTGCCTGCTTGAGCTCTCCCTGCCTTTTGCCGCGGTTGTTGCTTGCCTGTCTGGACGCTTTTACCAGCTCTTGTGCCGGGGCCGGCGCTGCCGCTGCTTTCTTGGTAGTTCTCTTGCTCTGCGGGGTTTTGCTTTTGCTCCCTTGTCCCCTTGTTGTTTTCCCGGGCGGCAATGAATGGGTGGTGGGCATGATGCAGGGGAGCGTGAGAAACAGGCGTGCACGCAGGGGGTGGCGTGTCGCGCCAGCCAGTGCCAGAGCCTGCTGCAAGCCGTTGCCGCAAGCCGCAAGCCATGCTGCCCCCCGCTTGCCCCCGCATGCCTGTGTTTTGGGAGCGGCTCCCGGGTGCCCGCCGCTCTCCCGCCCTCCTTTGCGCCCGATTGGCCAGCCTGTGCGTTGCTGTGCCGCTTTCCCCCCCCGCTCCCTCCACAGGCATTGCTTTCTCAGGTTAGAGGGCTCAGCCCCAGCACGTTAACGTGCGGACCACCTGTAAGACACACACACGCAAGCAGTCCTACACTCCTACACTCCTAGAGCACAACCACACAGCTGAGTTTGTGGCGGCTTGGCCGCCGCTCGCGGGCAGGCTCGGATATAGGGCCCTTAGCGTGCGCTGAGGGCCAGAGGTGGGAGCGGCGGGTCTCGTGCAGCGGGATGCATTGATTGCGGGCTCACTCGGTCGCGCTGCCCTGGCAAGCCTCGCCCGGCAGATAGCCGTGGCCAGCGGCTGGCCTCAGAGCTGCAGAGCGCGGCACATGCGCCAGACGGCGCAGCCGCAGTAGTGGCCACGATGGCAGCGGCACCGTCGGCAGCGGCAGGGCGGCCCCAGCGAGCGCGCCGCCCCGCCTACCGATGTAGGGCGCTGGAACTGCCTCATGAATGCAGCTGCTGCAGCGTCAGAGCGCGGCGCCGCGATGCAGCCTGAGCGAACGCAGCTGAGCACGGCACTAACGGGATGCGGCAACCCAAAGCATCGCGACTTGTGTGCTGCATGACGGCCCTCATTTGCACGTTTGATCCTCCGCTCCCAACACCTCACCCTCTTCTCTCCCCTTTTTCATCTTGCAAGTAGGGAACTGCTGCCCTCTGTTGTTCCTCTCGCCTGTCTTGCTGACCGACTGCTCAACATAACCTTGCCTCCCCCTCCGCCATGCACGACCCCCTACTTGCAATTGTTTCTCCTCTCCCCCCTTTTCATCAGCGGCATCTCCCCTACCTCCTCCCTTCTTCCCCGGTCTCAGCTGCGCCGGGCCCTGTGGTTCTCTCGCAGAACACAAACAGGTGTAACACACACGCACGCACGCACGCACGCACGCACGCACGCACGCACGCATGCACGCACGCACGCACGCACGCACGCACGCGCGATTTTTTGCGAAATCAGCACACTTTTGACACTCCGCCACAGGCGCGCAGCGCCCTCCCCATTCGCGAGCATGTCCGGCGGCGGTCCCCGCAGCCGATGCCCGCGCCCACCCCGCGGCGCCCTCTGCGCGCCCCTCTGAGCCTGCTGCAGGCTCAGGGAGGCGTGCGGGGAGGCGCCGGTCCGGCCCCGCGCCGCCCCGCGGCGCGCACTTCTCCTTGTCCACAGACGGCCTCGCGGCCGCAGATACCGTGCTCCTCTGCGCCGCGCTGCCAGCGGGCATGCAGACCGGCGAGGCCTGCCGCCTGCTGCGAGCGGCGGCGGTGCTTGTGGCGCTCACCACCGCCGCCAGCGACGGCCGCCCCGGCCCGTCCAGCAACGGCATTGTAGTCTCGGAGCCCTTCCCAGCTTGCTCCACCAGCTCCAACGGCAGCCGCGTGCCCCACAGCGTCTGCCTCCGCATCACGGCCTCCAGCAGCCAGGCGGCGGCGCTGCTCACCCGCCCCGCCGTCCGCCTGCCAGCGCCGTGGCCTGCGGACCAGCCGCCAGCGCCAGCCGGCAGGGTGGAAGTCCCGGAAGGCAGGCTGGTGTCCTACCACCCCCTGTCCAGGTCTCGTAGAGGCCAGCGATGCAGGGTAACTGTAACTGTATTATTAATATTTAGCGCAGCTCGTTCGCCAGCCCGCGGAGCAGCTGGCCTATCTCACAGGCGCCCCACCCGCCATCCCAGAGGGCCTTCTCTCCGCAGAGCTGCGCCGCCGTTTCCCCGGCATCCTGCGCGCGCGCCGCGACACCGTCGGCGGCCTCGCGTCCGAGCGCTTCGTGTTGGCGCTTGCCCCCGGCGCAGCGGTGCCGCACCACATCTCCTTTGACGTGAGTGGCATGCGTGTGCGGTACTGTACTGTGTTACACCTGTTTGTATTCTGAAAAAGAAACACAGGGCCCGGCACGGCTGAGACCAGGGAAGAAGGGGGGAAGGGAGGGGAGAAGCCGCTGCTGAAAAAGGGGGAGAGAGTGCAAAAGGGATGCATGTAACATAGGACAAAGCAAGGGCATCTGCATGGGGGGGACTGACGCTTGGAACAGTGCGCGCACCTAGTGTACTGTGTTACACCTGTTTGTATTCTGAAAAAGAAACACAGGGCCCGGCACGGCTGAGACCAGGTAAGAAGGGGGGAAGGGAGGGGAGAAGCCGCTGCTGAAAAAGGGGGAGAGAGTGCAAAAGGGATGCATGTAACATAGGACAAAGCAAGGGCATCTGCATGGCGAGAGTAGGAGCCCAAAGTGGGGAGTCCTTACCCAAGCAAGGAGGCGGTTCCCCAGGCCATTGTCCCCCCCTTAGCCCTTAGCGCACGCCGGCGCAAGCCCCCATCATGCACGGGGGCCGCTTGAAAAGGGGGGAAAGGTAAACGGAAGGGAAAGGGATTTGGGTGGAGGGGGGGAACCCCGGGTGGGGTTAGGTGGTGGGCAGTCCCGCTGCTCGGCGCCCGGTGCGGCGGCACGCGCCTGTGAAGGCTGCGAGCGCAAGCGCCCGTCTGCGCGCCGCTCCGCCGGCCTCGCCCGCCATTGCGCTGTCCTCCTCTCTGGGGAACTCACATCCCAGTAGAGTGGCAAGCCGGTTAGGCTGCGCAACGTGGCTGCCGGTCTCAGGCGGTAGTGGGGGCTGCCCTGCAGGGAAGATGTCGGGGAACCAGATGGGGCGTAGGTGAACGTACAACGCGCACTCAAAAACAATGTGATCCGCATCCTCGGCCCGTCCGCCTAGCCCTGCAGCTGCGCAATGCATACAATAGCGCTGGTCGCGAGGGCGCCGGGCAGGACCCAGTAGCCGCTCCCGCTCCTCAGCGCCCCAGTGTACACCGCTGCGCAGCTCTGCCAGGCCAAGGCGCCGGTGTCGCTCTCGTACCTCGACCAGGTAGGGGGCCATACCATACCCCGCTACCTCCAGGCACTCTGGGCGCACGCAGTCGAAGTCGTGTTGCAGGCGGTTGGCGCCGCGCCGTTGCACCGCCGTCTGCAGGTGCTGCAGGTAGTGCTGCAGTGCTGCCTCCTGCACCGCCTCTGGTTGCAGTGGTTGCCGCTGCTGCAAGTCTGCCGCAATGCCAGCCTCTGCCAGTGCACTCTGCAGCTGTGCTGCCCAAGGCAACTGCGCAATGCCGTGGGGGCCGCGGTGGCGTGAGGGGGTGTGCTCTGCTGCCAGCAGCAGGCTGGCGTCGAGCACCTGCCGCATCAGGCTGCCCTCTGGCGCTGCCACAAGGCTGTTCCAGAACCGCGCTGTGCGCGCCAACCAATGGGCGTGCAGGGGGGGCTCCCCCGTCTCTGCCAGCACGGTGGCTCTGGGCGCGCGCTGTGGCAGGCCGAGCAGGCGCCGCAGTGTGCGGTAGTGCTGCTGCTCTGCCGCTGACAGGCCGCTGCCGCCGCCTGCGGCTCCGGCCTGGGTGCCGAGGCGCCGCACAGCCGCGAGGGCCAGGCCAGGGGACCACACTGCGGCACCATAGGAGAGGGTGGAGTCGACCACGGCGGTGCCGGCTGATGCGCGCCCCCCTCCTGCCCCGGCCTGCGGCAGCTCCGGCCCCGCCTGCAGCAGCGCCGCCGCCGCCCGCCGTGGCGTCGGGCGCCGCCGCCAGGGCGGCGCCCGCGGCGTCGTCGGCCGCAGCTGCATCTTTTCATCAGCGGCATCTCCCCTACCTCCTCCCTTCTTCCCCGGTCTCAGCTGCGCCGGGCCCTGTGGTTCTCTCGCAGAACACAAACAGGTGTAACACAGTACAGTGCAGCGGCGGCGGCGGCAGCAGCAGCATCGGCGGCAGCACCGGCAGCAGCGCCAGCGGCAGCCGCGCCGCCCCCCGCCGCCGGCCCCGCGCCGCCCTCCGCCCCTTCGCGACCCCCCCGGCCGCGCCCTCGCAGCCCTCCGCTGCTGTCCCCTTGCGGCAGCCTGCGGCTGCGCCCCCCCCCCGCCCCCCGCCGCTGCCGCTGCCGTCCTATTCGTCGGCGGCGACGCGCGCTCCCCCCGCCGTGCGGCCTACCGCCGGCGCAATTTGCGCCGGCGCGTCGAGTCTCCGCTCGGCGGCGCCTAGGTCCCCGCGTATGGCGGCGGCAGCACTGTCGCCAGCAGCACGCCCCCGAGCCGCCCCGGCAGCCCCGCCGCCGCCGGCCCTCCTGGCCCACCCGCCGCCGCGCCGCGCGACCCCGCTGGTTAGCGTGTGCGCCGCGCTGGGCTGCCCTCCCTCTTGCTTGCGCTCTCTCGTCCCCACCGCCGCCGGCTCGCCCCCTGCGCCTTCTTGCTTGCCTTGCACCCTTGCCCCCTAGCGAGGAAGCCCCCTAGCGATAGGGTGGTGGATGCATGGCTTTAACCCCGTCCGGGGCACGGGTTCGATCCTTAGTGTCGGCTCGTGAAAGTAAAAGGGGAGAACTGACAGGCTCAGTGCTCACGTACAACACGCTCAAACCAGGGTCTCGGCTGTTCCAGCGCCTGGCGTGGCCCCGTAGGATCAAACATTGGTCCGCAGGGGGACGATACGGGCATATGCCCCACTCTTTACCTTTTCCTTTACCACGCAGGGGCGCTTGGGCTCCCCCGCCTGTCTGGCCGTTCTTGCCAGCTCCTGTGCCGGGGCGGGTACTCCCTCCGCTTGCCTTGCACCCCGCCTGTCTGGCCGCTCTTGCCAGCTCCTGTGCCGGGTACTCCCTCCGCTGCCCTGGCTTGCCTCACGCCTGCACCATCGCCCGGCGGCTGTGCGTTTGTTTTTCCCGGGCGGCGCTGTGCCGCATGCGGTTGAAGGGTGTGTTTGATGCATTGATCCTGCGACCCGGCCCCCCTTCCTGCCATGCTGCCCCCCGCTTGCCCCTGCATGCCTGTGTTTTGGGAGCGGCTCCCAGGTGCCCGCCGCTCTCCCGCCCTCCTCTGCGCCCAATTAGCCTGCCTGTGCGTTGCTGTGCCGCTCCCCCCCCCCCCCCCCCGCTCCCTTCACAGGCATTGCTTGCTCAGGTTAGAGGGCTCAGCCCCAGCACGTTAACGTGCGGACCCACCTGTAACCTCACAGTCTCTCACAATCAGCACCATGCCCGTCACGCGCCCGGGGTCCCCAGTCGGCGTGGACGAACCCCGGAAAGAGCGAGAGAGCGCAGGACGCATCTGTACGCGCGGTCTTGCTAGGCGGACCTAATGGAGGTGTCCGGTGTGGGGGACTTGACTTGGACTGACTGACTGAGGGCGGGTTACACGTCACTTTCAGCACAACCTTGTGCTGCTGACATAGAGGTCAGAGGTGTGAGCGACAAGGCATCACGCGACGAGAAAGGCATGGCTTACCAAGGCCAACTAAACAGGCTGGGGGGAGGCAACACTGCTGCTGAGGGGGCGCTATCTCTGGGCAAGCCCCACCCAGCCGCTGCCGTGAGCAAGGGCCACGAGGGGCGTCACGAATGCAGCGAGAGGGAGACGGGGACGCAACACAGGGACCACGAGAGCAGCAGCGTGCCAAGGAGGGCGCTAATCAATCACAAGCAGGGGGGGAAACAGGGGGAGCGGTGGGGGCGCCGGCGGAGCGCCGGCGGATGTCCTAGCAGATGAACGGGTGCTTAGCAGGCAGCTGCGAGTGCCATGCTTGTGGCACAGTGCCAACAAAGGACTGGTCTTGCAGCAGGAACCAGAAGGGGCGACCGCATGCCGTTGAGCGGCAGGCACCAGCTGAGCAGGCAAAGGCGGGGGTGGCGGTGGGTGGCGGCTGCTGGAGGGGCCGTCGGCTGCCTAGCGGGCCTGCAGGAGGTGCGCTGCAAGCTGACGGCGGCCGCCATTCATGGCCGCCAGCGCTGCCAGGCAGACGGCGTCCCAGACACCGGCGTGCACGCCGACAGGGTGGCGCATGAGCCACAGCTGTGGCCGCGTGGGCTGCTGGCCGCCAAGCTGAGCTGCCAAGGTGGACCGCACAGCAGCAGCCAAAGGGCAGTCCCAAAAGTGGTGGCGGCGGCCGGGGTGGGGGACAGGGCAGCCGCAGGCGCAGGGTTGCGGGCCGCTGCTGCGCATGCGAGAAGCCTGTCGGGAGGCAGATGCAGGCCACACAAGCCCCGTCACACGTGCTGCCCCTGCCTTTTCCCTGCTTGTCTGACCTCGCTCTTCGCTTGCTTCCCATGCAGGCGGTGTATGTTGTTTCACAAGAACTTAATCAAGCGGTCGAATGACGGCGCCACACGATGCGGCGCTGCAGCTGTCGCATCACCGCAGCTGCTCACGCTGGCTGCTGCCATCCGATTTCTCGCCCTCGCCGCCGCCGGCGCCGGCGTTGCTGCCAGCGCTGCCGCTTGTGCCGCTGGCGCCCGCCACGTGCCGCCGCCGCGCATCGGTGGCTGACTCGAGCGGGAAACCGCGGCTCTGCAGCTTCCGAATCAAAGCACTCTCCACGGTGTTTAATGCAAGGAGAAGGGAGGAGTAGAAGGTGGCACCACAGTGTGGCCTTCAGCCCTGTGCCGTGCCATGCGCAAGCATCGGCTGCCATGGAGGCATGCCGCTGCCTCAAGGGCCGCTTCACATTTGCGTTGTCCCGGGTGCTCAGAACGTCACCCGCTGACTCGACAGAGAAGGGCTGCTCACCCAACGCCGTCCAATCCTTGGCGGGCCCCAAGCTGATGTATGCTAGCTCCAGAGCAGGGCCGTGAGCCGCCCTCTGCAGCAAGCCCACGAGGGGAGGGTCGACGAGCGCGGGCAGTTGAGTCGAAAGGTCAATTGAATGAGTGGATTGAGGGGCGAGCATGATGGGGCATTGTTACAGCAGGTCCAATTCGTGGCGCAACCCTTTACAGGGCGGGGACACAAGCGGGAGTTTAGAGCCGGGAGGGACAGATGGCACGTGCGGGGGCTGGAGCGGCTGGCTGCATTCCTGTGTTCTGTGCTCTTCCAGCTGTGCGCTCATGCTGCTCCCTCCAACGCGCTGCGCCGTGCCCCTTGGAAAAGTAGCCTTTGGGGGGCCTGACATGCACCAAGAACACGTGCCACGCCACGCCACTACGCTCCCCCTGCACGCTCGACACCCCCGCCTTCACAACCAACAAACGTGCACCTTGCGGTGCTCCTTAAGCCGGCCCAGCATGCGCCCGGTGGAGCCTGCACTAGGGACCCAAGGCCACCAATCAGGTCGCAACTGAATTGAGAGCACATTTTTGTTTCGCCAGCCAAACCGACCCAGAACCCAGGCTGCGGCTCCCAAGCCAGCAGTCCCTGTCCAAACCCACCCGCATAAAAGAAGCCGTCGGCTCGCCGCAGCACGTACACGCAGGCAGTGCCTTCGCTGGCAGGGCCGGGCTCCTGGCGGGCCGAACAACCTGAAGCTGCTGCAGCGGCCCCCCTTGCCCTCCCGCCGCCGTCTCTATCGTGTCTTGCGCCACCTCCTGCAGCGCTGTCGCCGCCGCCTCCAGTGTCCATCGGTTTCTTGCAGCAGTGGCTGCAGCCGCAGCGCCCGCGCCAGCGCTGCCGCGCCGTGCCGCCGCCGCCGCCGTGCCTGCCACCGCCCCCTCGTGCGCTGCTGCTGCTGGCCCCGCCGACGCTGCTGCCGCAGGCGGCGTCCTTGCCTGGACCGGCAGCAGCTGGCTGTACAGCTGCGCCGCGCGCGCCACCACCTGATGCGTAAGAGGGTAAGGAGCACAGGCAAGAGTTAAGGCAGCAGCCCAGGCTGCAGCCAAACACCTGCAAGAGGCCCGGTCGGCACGCACACCCGCTCGCCACCTCATGCCTCAGCCCGCTTCCCCGCCTGCGCACCCGCCGTGTTTTCCTGCAACAAACCCGAGGGGGCGGCACTCGCACGCAGCCCAGCCGGACCAGGTCCCCGACACGTGTACTACACAGCAGGAGGGCTGGCTCCTTCAGAGGCGGCACGACAGAGGACACCAAACTGAACCGGGTTCCACCCGCCCACCTCATCCGGCAGGCGGCACTTGCGCGCAACCTCCAGGGCCAGGCTCTCGGTGCTGGTGCCAGGCACGATGCGCCAGGTGGGGCGGCGCACCGTGGCCGGACCACCGCCGCTGCTGCCGCTGCTGCTGCCACAGTTGGCGCTGCATGCACCGTCGCCGCTGCTGCCGCTGTTGGCGCCGTTGCCGTCGGCGCCGCTGCCGCCGAGCGCCTCCTCCCACAGCGCCCCCAGCTGCTCCACCGGCACGCTCTCAACCTCCATCATGAGGCGCTCGGTGTTGGGTAGCCTGGCCGGAAAAAGAAGGGCGGCCAAGCACGGCGGGGGCAAAGGTCAGGCCCCGGCGCGCAACCGGGAGGACGCTTGGCAGCTATGGCGTGCCGCGCTGGGCTGCACTCCTTGCTGGCCTGCAGCCCCCTCCTCGCTGTCACACTCACCTGCCCCTCCATGCCGCACCTCACGCGATGAGCAGCAGGGAGCGCAGGCGTGTCGCAAGCAGGTATGCGTCTCGGCGCGCGACCCTGACCCACCACAACACACTTCCACCCCCACCCACGCAGGCGTCCCCCCACTCTGCCACTCACTGCAGCTGTAGGTCTAGCAGCGAGTGGAGGTGGGTGGCAAACAGGCCGCGGCAGCGCGAGCCGTCCAGCCGCTCCATCAGCGTGCCTGCCAGAGCGGCGCCCGCCCGCACCTCCGTCCCCTTGCCCAGCTCATCCACCTGTGACATTGTTGGTGGAGGGGGGCGAGTGGGGCAGGAGGGGCAGGAAGGGCAGGAGGGAGGCGGTTCCAGGCAGAAACAGGCACAGCGAGCCGGGGCCAGCAGCCGGATGTGTGCCGCACACAGTGGGCATGTTTGTGCTTCAGACGTCCCGCTCGGAGCGTGCCTAATGGGTGAGGGTCTCACCAGTACCAACGAGCGTGGTGTGACGTCGTCCAGAACATATCTGCCAGCCAGGAGGGGGGGGCACAGGGAACACGGCGGTCAGTCGAAACGCAGAGGGATGTGTGGATCGGTCGGGCCCATGCCGCAGCCGCTGCAGCTGCCCCCGGCGCTGCTGCCGCTCTGCTGCTGCACCATCCGACATGCGCCCCTCGCAAGGGCCGGCGCCGCCGCTGCTGTTGCCGGCTGCTGTTGCCGCTGCTACCGCTGCTGCTCCTGACGCTGCTGCCACTGCTGCCACGGCTGCCTGCTGCATGCAGCCCTTGCAACTCGCGCTGGAGCCCTCTGCGCACCGCATCTCAGTCATTTCCACGGCAAACGCGGAGCGCCCCTCCAGCGGCGAGTCGGAGGAGAAGTTGCGCAGCATGAAGGCGTCTGTGGTGAGGCCAAGAGGGCGTGGGCAGGCGGAAGAATTGTGCGGGGGTGGTGTGCATGAACGCAGCCTGTGGTTTGCGCTCTGCAACCGCACCTGCTTTCCCTGCACCGCCACCCTTCCCTTCCCCCATCTGGGTTGCAACACAGGCGGGCTCCCCCCACCCACCAAAGTAGGGCACGGCGGCGGTGTGGGCGGGGGCGTACAGGCCGCAGGCGCCCAGCAGCGCCACAGCGCACACGGAGCGCAAGATGGTGGATTTGCCTGCCATGTTGGGCCCAGTCAACAGTGCCATGCCCTGCAAGAGGCAGCCACACACACGAAACCGTGGACCCTGAGTGAGCAATGCATCAAGGGTGGGGGGAGGCACAGCCTGGCACACCGGCAGCCATGTGTCCCTCTACACCCAATCCTGCCGGCTCCCTTCAGGCTCCAAGTCGCAACGGTTGCGCATCTCAAAGGCTGGCGATGCATGCGCCGCATCCCACCCTGCACCGCCCCTACCTGCAGGTCTAGCGAGTTGTGCACAGTGGAGTGCTCCCAGCCATCCAGCCAGTAAGGCCTGTCGGGGGTGGGAGGGGAGGGACAGGAAATCGCACCTGACCCGCGCATGAGGATGGACCGGCAGGCAGGCAGTGAACGCTGCAGCTTCACGGCCTGACATCCGCGTGCTTTGTCACCGGCGGGCCAGCCAGCCACCCACACGCCCACCCACCCACCCACCACATGCTATCAATGGCAAACACGTCTGGCTGCGCTCCCTCGGCTGGCTCCGGCGGTGGCCCTGTGCCATCGAATCATTGGGTGGGCAGGCACCAGCCGCGCCTGCACAGCGGCCAGTAGCAGGGGGAGATGGTGAGGGCGGGTGGCGGGTGGCAGGGTCGGGACATTCGTGAAGCAGCCAGGCAGCCAGCCAGCCAGCCAGCCAGCCAGCCAGCATTCCTCTGCGCGCGAAGCCTGGCTTTGCTGCCACACCGCTCCCTCGCAGTTTGGTGTTGCGCCCCATGGTAAAGGTAAAGGTAAAGGTGACTTTAACGTCCACGCATGGCCGGCGAGCGCTGCTGCCTGCACACCTGGCACCTTGCCCTCCCGTGTGTTCCCAACCCCATCTCCCCTTCCCCCGCCCATCCCGCACCGCAACGCCTCCCGCGTGTGCCCCGTGAGCGCTGCCGCTGCCACGCAGATGCCGGCGGCGCACACCAGCTGGGTTTGCAGTACCTGTAGAGGAGGGAGCAGGCGGGCAGGTGCCTCTGGGATGCGAGCAGGCTCAGAAGGGCAACCTTGGAGCAAGCCTGCCCGTCCCGCCCGGCAGCGCGGCCAGCAGCCCCCCACCTGCAGGTCGCGAGCTAGCTGCCGCAGGTGGTGCCGCACCGCCGCCGCCGCCTCGTGGCAGGCCCGGCGGTAATCGTCCAGCGCTGATTGCAGGCCGTGGGTGGCGTGGAAGGAGCCGTCCAACTGTTCGAAGGTATAGGGCCGTGGGCAGAAGCGTGCGGAGGGGTGGGTGGGCGAGGCACAGACCAAGCGCAGAGCAACAGAGGCGTCTTGACAGAGGACGTATGAAGACGTGGGTGGGTGGTTACGCGAGTGGCGTGGGAATGCAAGCGCCTCGTGCCAGATTTGCGGGGCGAGGCCGGGCAGGGCAAGGCAAGCTGTCACCTTGCCGTTGCGGTCGTGGGGGTGGACCAGGTGGGCGGCCGCTTGGGTGATGGCTGCAATGGCGGGCACGAAAGGAAGGTGCAGGTAGTAAGGACACAGGGCAGAGAGCAGCGGCAGCGGCAGCAGCAGCAGCGGCGGCGGTGGCGGCGGCCTGCCATGCAGCTTGCTGTTTTTCCTGCGACGTCACCCGGTGCCGTCCCTTTCCCCCTTTACCGCCCTGCCACGCCGCCTGCGATGCCCCCCCCCCCCCCCCCCCCTTCCCACCTGCCCCCTTCCCACCTGCCCCCGTCCCGGGCGCACCCACCAGCGTTCTTCCTGCCCTTGACCCTCAGCCAGAGCGCGTTGTTAGCGCTGTCGTACTGAAGCAGCGGCCGCTCCTTGGCCAGCTCCTTCCTGTCCTTCTCTGTGATGGGCCGCGCCATCTCTGCCTGCCACGCCTGCAGCGCAAGGGGGTGCACAGCCAGCAGCGGGAGCAGCGGCAGGTCAGCAGCAGCAGCGGCGGGAGCGGTGACGGCGGCGGCGACAGGTGCAGCAGCTATCAGCAGCACCGGTGGCAGCTGTATGAAGCAACGCAGGTGTTGTCAGTGGCAGCAGCAGCAGCAGCACAGGAATCGCCAGCCGCAGCTGCAGCAGCAGCAATGGCGAGCAGCGACGGCTGCTGGCAGGAGTGTGCAGCCTTTGGTGTTGGCACCCAACGCCCCTGGCCGGGTCGGTGCCGAGGCTCATCACACAGCAGGGGCTGCGACAAACCTGCAGCACAGGGACGTACGCTGCCTCCAGCTCCCGCTGCACCCGGTTCCGCGCCAGCTCGACCTGCGGCGGCAAGGTGCGAGGGGGTGGGCACGACAGCGGTTTGGCGCTGCACTGGCGAGATCAGCAAGCCAAGTGCAATGACTCATGATTTTCAGGCACTGCGGCCCCCGGCTGGCGGGGCGGCATCGTGCTGAGGAGGCCGCGGGCCGGCAGGCTGGCGTACGCAACCTCCATCGCCACACTACCCGCTGCTGCAGGTTACGTCCAGTGCTCCGC
The DNA here is from genome assembly GCA_002245815.2 of Micractinium conductrix. Lineage (NCBI taxonomy): Eukaryota > Viridiplantae > Chlorophyta > Trebouxiophyceae > Chlorellales > Chlorellaceae > Micractinium > Micractinium conductrix. The sequence continues at coordinate 54,667 of LHPF02000075.1, forward strand.
CCACGCTTGCCTGCTCCATTTGGGATGCCAGCACCGACTCCTTGACCTTTCCCTTGAGAGGCATTTCATTGACCTGGAGAGGGGGCAGTGGGCAAGCATGCAGGATGGGCGCACGGCGAAAGCCGCGAGCAGTACAGAGGCTGCAGGGCGGCATGTGCCAGCCCCGCGCCCCTCGTCAGGCCGAACCTTCCAACCGCTCGCGCGCCCCCCCCCCCCCCGCCCCCCCCCCCCGGCCATGCAGCCCCTGGCCCCTCCCCCCCAAACCCGTGCCTGCATGAACCGCCACAGAGCTTGTCGCACGTCGTCTTGGCACCCCTCCAGCCCAGGCAGCCACTCGAACGAGCCGGGCAAGATGTCGGTGTCGTGATCCACCACTGCACACAAGACCAGCAGTGACGCGTCGTTGGAGAGGCATTCGCCCAGGGCCGGCCGACGCGGCAGCACGTGCGCCATCGCCGCGTTGCTGCACACTCGGCGCGCTCAGCCCCCAGCCCCCAGCCCCAGCCCCCAGCCCCCCTCACTCCACCCACCCTCGTGTATCGCCCCCAGCGCCGCCTCGCAGCCCGCCAGCAGCTGCCGTCGATCCAATTCCACCCCCATCTCGCGGCACGCCACGCCCAGCAGGCTGTCGGCGAGCTCCCGCATCTGAGGGCTGTCGCGGCTGAGCAGGTCGCGCACAGCGGCGCACAGCTCCCCCAGCTGCAGGGACGGTGGGGGGGACGAGGCGTACGAGACGGCGGCTCAGGGTGAGCAGCGACTGCTATGGCAGCATGCATGCCCATGCGCAGGCAGACGCGCGGGCTGGCGGGCTGGCAAGCAAGCACACCCGACCAGCACGAGCACCAGCAACGCCTGCACACACCTCTCGAAAAAAAATGTCATTGGCCTCGTGGGCACGCAGCTTGAGCACCACGCTGGCAGCTGGGACCAGAGGGAACGCCGGCACCGGCTCTGTGATGCCTGCAGCAGGGGGCAGGCAGTGCAGGAGGCAGGGGGGGGGGGGGGGGATGGGTACATGCAGCTTCACCGCCACGCTGGCAGCAAGGGACGAGAGGAACTCGCCGGCACTGGCTCAACGGTGATGCCCGCAGGAGAGGGCCAGGCAGCAAGCGCGTGCGGCACCGCAGCCTGGCCTCCCGACGGGGCGACACGCGCAAGCCGCTGCCCGGCGTGTCTCTGGCGTGTTGGTGGCTAGGCAGGCCTGCAGGAATGTACTGCAACTCGCCACCCAAGCATCCTTGAGCAACTGCCCGCTCTCACCAGCAAGGATTGCGCAGGCGCGGTGGATGGCCACGGCGGTGGCGGGCGGCGGCGGCAGCAGCAGCAGGCGGCGCAGCCAGCGGCGGGCGGGCAGCGGTGAGGCGGGCGGCAAGAGGTAGTCCAGGAGGCAGGGCTGCCCGCGCGCTTTGTGAAGGCCTAAGTTGAGGGCCGTGGAGTGGTAGAGGGGCCGCGGGCGGTCGCGCGCGCTGGCGCGGATCTGCGCGCGAGGCAGGTAGGGGTGGGGGTGTGGTTTAGCATGCGGGGCGGAGCAGGGCAGGTTGGGGCGGGGGGCCTGCTCGCACCCCATCCGGCGGGAGGCTGGTGAGCAAGGGGAGGCCTGCGCGAAGACAGCCTGCCTTGGCAGTCCATTCAGTCAGAGGGGGAGAGGAGGAGCCACAACAGCCACAACAGCTACAGCAGTGGAATGGCCACATGTTGGTCACAGCACTGCCTTTCTACCCCGCTGTACTGCTGCGCCCCACCCACCACGGTGAAGTGCTCCGAGGCGCTGAGCCCCAGCATGCTGCGGATGCGGGTCAGCAGGCCCTCCAGGGGGTCTGCGGGTGGGTGGTTGTGTGGGTGGTTGTGGTTGTGTGGGGCGGCGACAGGAAGTGCGCGTACAGCGTGCATGGCTGCAAATGCAGCACGCAACCGTAGCTGCCTGCCGCTCCGCCGGCAACCCTCTGTCAGGTTTTGCCATGCCCCCGCCTCCACGCGCCAGCCACTGCCCGTCCCACCGCCTGTCCTGCACCTGGGTCGCTGTACCGCTCCACCACGCCCACTTGAGAGCGAAAGAGCGTCGACACCCGCTGCTCCCATTCCCGCTCAAACGTGCCCTCGCTCAGACGGCGGTCGGCGGCGGCGGAGGGGGTGGGGACGTGCAGGAAGAGGGGCGGCGCCAGGCCGCCTGCACGCACCGACGAGGGGGCAAGAGGGGGAGGTTTCCGGCGCAGAGGAATGCCACTCGGGCGCCAGCTGGCAGCACGGCAGGCGTGAGTGGCTGCCGCGCGCTCTCCCTGTCTCTGCCCACCTTGCGCACCACCCACCCAACCCCCTCTTGCTGTGTGCGCACCTGTCCACCCACCCACCCACCCACCCACCCACCCACCCACCCACCCACCCACCCACCCACCCACCTTCGTGCAGGCGTGCGTAGACAGCATCCTCCGTGAGCCCCTCCATCACCGACACGGTCGCCAGGTCGACGCTCACTTCCAGGACAGTGTACCCGCCCACCTGCGGGTGGCAGCGAGCAGCAAGGGTGGCAGTTTTACATACAAACGAGTGGCAGGCAGCGAGCAGCTGGAGCGCAGGTGCGGGGGACCGAGGAGGCAGCAGGCCCCAGGCACCAAGCAGGGCGGCGGCGGCGGCGGCGGCAGGAGCAGCGGCGACGTGCATGCAGGGGTCTCCTTCACCCCCTGGGGCCAGGTACCTGCGGCACCAGCGCCAGCAGCGGCGGCGCCGCATCGATTGGCAGATCTGCCACAGGGGAGGGGGGAGCAGAGCTGTGGGATGCATGGGGCAGCAGCAGGGCCAGCAGCAAGGCGGGGCAGGCAGCGGTGCCAACAGCCGTGTGCGCTGCTCGTGGTGCCTGCTGCGCCCTGTGCCTCCTGCGTGCCGCGGGTAACAGTGCACCTCGCCGCCGCCGTCGACCCTCCGCAGCAAATGTGATCCCATTTCCACATAGTCCCCCCCAAAACCCTCTCCCTCTGTTCTGCTCTGACCTGCATCCTCGTCCACCAGGCCGTGCAACAGGTGGGGGTTGGCCGGGGTCACCACCGCCGCCACGAACCGCTGCTTCTGCTTCGTGCGCATGCTGCCGTACGAGTACCCTTCCGGGGTCTGCACACGCAAGGGGGCAGCGGCGGGTGAGCGGGGTGCGCAAGTGGTGAAAGTGGCAGCAAGCGGCGGGCCGCTTGCGTAGCTGCGGCCTCAGTAGCGCGCCCCCCCCCCCCCGCCCGAGCAAGGCTTGCACCCCGGGTGCCGCTCACCTCCTCGCACACCACCACCGACAGCCCCGCCGCCACGAGGTCCGCCACGGTGCGGCGCAGGTTCTGGCGGGGGCAGCCCGCGCGTGGCGGGCGGCCGGCGCCCGAGGCCATGGGGTTGAGCCCCGCGTGCTGCACCAGCAGCACCGCGTCGATGCCCACCGCCTCGTAAAACTCCCCCACCTGCGTGGCAGAGCGGAGCAGAGCGGAGCAGAGCAAACGTGGGAGGGGGGACAAGCGCGAGGGCATGGGCCGGGGCATCGGGGGGGAGGGCGACGACACGCGGGGGGCTGTACAAAGGGCGCTTACTCAGTGCTGCGCTGACCAGATAGCACTGCACCGATGCCCACGGCTTCATACAACGTGCCCACCTGGCGGCAGATCTCGTCAAGGCGGCAGCAGGGGCGGGACGCCCGCACAGGCACTACAAACGGCACCAGCGCGCAGGTGCACCACCACCAGACGGCGCAGGTGCTTCACCACCTGCCCATTCCCAGCCCCTCCTCACCCGCACCAGCACCACCGACTTTGGGTGCTGCTTCTTCACGCCCCGAAAGTACGTGTACAGCGGCGGCCGGCCGCTGCGGCTGGAAAACGCGGCGCGCCTGCTGGGTGCTGGCGCGGCGCTGCCGTTGCGGACGGCATCCTCGCCGTCGCCCTCATCGCTGCCGCTCTCGACCCCAAGCGCTGCCTGCAGGCCCAGAACCTGCGCTGGGCGGTGGGCAGGTGGAATTTAGAGCGAGCGAGCAGCAGCAGGCCGGCCAAGGCATGGCACGCAGTACATGCAGCAGCTTGTGCATGCAGCGCGGCCGCGACGCCTCGGCCACCGCTCCAGCTTGCCTGCTGCGTGTCGATGTGTGGCAGCAACGCACGTGCCGTCGGCTTGTCCACGCTCGTGTTCAGCACCTGCTGCCAGTACTCGGCAACCTCCTGCAGTTCATATGGAAAGTGAGGAGACGGGGTGGGGCGGCCGGAAAGAACCGTCGGCAAGGAGCGGCAGCGGCGGCGGCAGCGGCGGCGGCAGGAGTGACAGCAGCGGGAGGCCCATCGCACGCACCTTGTTCACGCGATCAACGACCACGGTCGTCACGCCACCAGCGCGAGACGCTGCGCAACGCAGGGAGTGCGGCCAGAGGGCGGGGCGAGCCAGGCCCGCAGCCCAGGCCTGGCCTGCGCTCCTCACAGATAGCAGGCGCCCCAGATGCATTGCTTGATGAGACGCTGGCTGTGCTGATCGCTTTCAAGCAGAACAGAACCCCAGCACGGTCAGCAGCATTGTTCCACTGCCCCAGGAACTCGCTCTTTGCTGTCGTGCTGATGTGCGCAATGCGCCCTGCCAATTGAACATCCTTTGAGCCGCACTACGCACAGCCAAGCGTCTGCTCGCCTCTCGGGCTCGCTGCGCAGCGCCTGTCGGGTCCCTTTGGCTGCTCTGGATAACTCGTAGAGGCAGTTCGTAGCGCCTGTCGTGCTCAGCCGTCGCTGCAGCAAGCTACATCTGCCGCCGCCGCCGCCGTTCGCCATAGCTGACGCCGTGCCAGATGAGCCGCGACCGCCGCTGACAGCAAGCGACGCAGCGTACGCCCCCAGCCTGAGCGGCCTAGAGCCCGACACGTTTGCGCTGGTGTGCGCGCACCTGCGGCACAGGGAGGTGGCCGCCCTCGCCGGCACCTGCGCCGACCTGCGCCGCTCGGTGCTCTCCAACGACCGCCCTGTGGGCGGGCCTGTACCGCCGCCAGTTCCCCCAGCCCTGGGAGCGCCTCACGCAGCCGCACGCAGCAGGGGCAGCAGCTCGGGAGTGCGAGCACCAGCCGAGCGGCAGGGGTGTGCGGCCGGGGGCGTGGCACGACATCTTCACGCGCACCCACTCCGCCTGCCAGCAGGCAAGCTCAGAGGTTGTTGATGCGTCGGGTTGGTGGGCAGCGAGCTGCTGCTGTTTGGTGCTGTTGCGACCTCGCTAGCCCTGCGGGGCCGCTCACCTGCCTGCCTTGTCATGCCTCCCTGCCCCTCTGTCTCGTCATGCTCCGTCTGGCTGCCCAACCCTCTGCTGCAGCTGCGTTCCTCTGGGCCTGTCTGCCGAGAGTGGACGACCGACGCCTCTGCCGTGCACCTGGCAGCCATCCACGGCAGCGGCAAGCAGGTGGGCCAGGGCACGGCTGGGGTGCAGTGGCTGGAAGGATCGGCAGGGTGCAACGCAGGGTGCGGCACAACCGCCAGGGAGCACCGCGCAACCCTGTTCAGCAAGCGAGCCCCCCCCCCCCCCCCCCCCCCCCCCCCCACACACACACACACCCTACACCACCCCCATCACCGCCACCCCCACCCCGCGCTCCCTTGCACGCGCAGCGCCTGACGCTGGCGGCGCAGGGCTCGACGGTGGAGCTGCGCTGCGTTGCGCCCGCCGCGAAATCGTTCCAGCTGTACGGACACACAGCGCGCTTGTCGTGCGCCAAAGTGCTGCGCCCTGGCGGCTCTGGCGCGGCGGTGCAGCGGCTGGGGGTCGTCACTGCGTCGCACGACCAGACGATTAGGTGGGTGCTGCCTTGGAGGAGCAGGGCACGCTTGCTTGCATGCACGCGCCCGCCTGCGTGCACGTGTACACGGCTTACACCCAGGTTCTCTTGCTGCCGCCAAGGGATCTCGGCAAGTGGCGGGATGGTGTCATACTGTGCGCCTGTGTTGCGATCCTGTTCCCCTCGCCATCTGTCACAATTCACGCAGGTTGTGGTCGGGCAACGCCGAACCCGACAGTTACGACTTCCAAGCGCAGCCGCTGAGCCTGCTGACGCCGCTGCGCACGCTGCGCGGCCACCAGGAGTCTGTGACCTGCCTGCAGCTGGCCGTGGGCAGCATGGGTGAGCAGGGCTGGGATGCATGAGGTCAGAGGCGAGCGGGTGTCAGGCTTGTGGTTGGGTTCCGGCTTTTGGTTGTGTTCAGGCGTGGTGCACAGAGCCAGGACGTCCACAACGAAATGCACGTGCGCTGTCGACGCCTGCACCGCCGCCGCCCGCCCCGCCCCGCCCCGCCGCCCGCGCGCCCCCCCCCCGCCCCCCGCTCTCGACCCTGGCCGGCTCTCCCTGCCCTGCCTCTCCCCAGGCGTGACCATCGCCGCCACGGGCAGCAAGGACCGGGTGGTGCGGCTGTGGGGGCTGGCGCCGCTGATGCCCAGCCCGGTGCACAAGCCGCAGATTGCGACGCTGCGGGTGAGGCAAAGCTCCCTGCTGAGGCGAGGGAGCGAGCATTGGGGGGGGGGGGGGGGGGGGGGGGGGATGGAGGCAGGGGATGCGTTGAGGCAGGCGGGCAGGAAGGAGGGCGAGGGGGGCAGACGGGGGCAACGTTTGCTTGCCTGTCTGGACGCTTTTACCAGCTCTTGTGCCGGGGCCGGCGCTGCCGCTGCTTTCTTGGTAGTTCTCTTGCTCTGCGGGGTTTTGCTTTTGCTCCCTTGTCCCCTTGTTGTTTTCCCGGGCGGCGCTGTGCCGCATGCGGTTGAAGGGTGTGTTTGATGCATCGATCCTGCGACCCGGCCCCCTTACTGCCATGCTGCCCCCCGCTTGCCCCGCGTGCCTGTGTTTCGGGAGCGGCTTCCAGGTGCCCGCCGCTCTCCCCGCCCTCCTCTGCGCCCGATTAGCCAGCTTGTGCGTTGCTGTGCCGCTTTCCCCCCCCGCTCCCTTCACAGGCATTGCTTGCTCAGGTTAGAGGGCTCAGCCCCAGCACGTTAACGTGCGGACCCACCTGTAACCTCACAGTCACAGTCAGAACAGCCGAGACCTTGGTTTGAGCGTGTTGTACGTGAGCACTGAGCCTGTCAGTTCTCCCCGTTTACTTTCACGAGTCGACACTAAGGATCGAACCCGTGCCCCGCACGGGGTTAAAGCCATGCATCCACCACCCTATCGCTAGGGGGCTTCCTCCCTAGGGGGTCCACAGCTGGGCGGAGCAGGTGGGCAAGGTTGGGAGCGGACCAGATGCGTGCGTGGACAGCGAGGCGCGCAATGAATGCAAGCTCAAGTAAGACCACACACACACACACACCACACACACACACAACAAAAAACACACACACAACACACACACACACCACACACACACACAACACAACACACACAACACACACAACACACACACACACACACACAACACACCACACACACACACACACACCACACACCCACACACACCACACACACACACACACACACACACACACACCACACACACCCCCCACACACCACACACACACACACACACACACACACACCACAAACACCACACAACACACACACACACACACACACACACCACACACACCACACACACACACACACACACACACACACACACACACCACACACACACACACACACACACACACACCCACACACACAACACACACACACACACACACACACACAAGCTCCAGCACGTTAACGTGCGGACCCACCTGTAACCTCACAGTCACAGTCAAGCTCAAACTGGAAAAGGCAAAAGTTGGCAAGGAACACGGCAGCATTGCCACCCATGGGAATTCCTATTTGTTGCCGCGCTGCACAGGTAAAGGTAAAAGAGTGGGGCATATGCCCGTATCGTCCCCCTGCGGACCAATGTTTTGATCCTACGGGGTCACGCCAGGCCTGGAACAGCCGAGACCCTGGTTTGAGCGTGTTGTACGTGAGCACTGAGCCTGTCAGTTCTCCCCTTTTACTTTCACGAGCCGACACTAAGGATCGAACCCGTGCCCCAGACGGGGTTAAAGCCATGCATCCACCACCCTATCGCTAGGGGGCTTCCTCGCACAAGGTAAAGGTAAAGAGTGGGGCATGCCGTAGCGCCCCCTGCGGTCCAATGGGTGATCCTATGGCGGGTACTCCCTCCGCGCTTGCGTGTTGCCCTGGCTTGCCTCGCGCCTGCACCATCGCCCGGCGGCTGTGCGTTTGTTTTCCCGGGCGGCGCTGTGCCGCATGCGGTTGAAGGGTGTGTTTGATGCATCGATCCTGCGACCCGGCCCCCTTACTGCCATGCTGCCCCCCGCTTGCCCCTGCATGCCTGTGTTTTGGGAGCGGCTCCCAGGTGCCCGCCGCTCTCCCGCCCTCCTCTGCGCCCGATTAGCCAGCTTGTGCGTTGCTGTGCCGCTTTCCCCCCCGCTCCCTTCACAGGCATTGCTTGCTCAGGTTAGAGGGCTCAGCCCCAGCACGTTAACGTGCGGACCCACCTGTAACCTCACAGTCACAGTCACATCCTACAGGGCCACGCCCGGCGCTGGAACGCGGTTGTTGCTTGCCTGTCTGGACGCTTTTACCAGCTCTTGTGCCACCGGCAGCAGCGGCAGTGCGGCGGCAGCAACACAAGGAGTGAGCAGCCACAGCGGCGGCAGCGCGGTGGCAGCCAGCTGTGGGCCTGTTTTGTTGACTTCAAACAGGCCTACGATCGCGTACCGCGGGCGCAGCTCTGGCAGCGCCTCGAGAGCATGGGCTACGGCGGCCAGTGGTTGCGGGCAGTACGAGCTCCTTACTGCCATGCTGCCCCTCCAGGTCCGCCATCCGTACTCACTTCCTGCGCCGGCGAAGGAAGCATGACAAGGGAGGGGCGCGTGGTGGGGAGACGTGAACGTTGAGAAATAAAGTTTAGGAAGTGAACAGGGGGTGGGGGGCATTCCCACGCACCACTCCAAACCCATAACATCCTCATGCGCCGGTGCACAGCAGCACAACCCTTGCCCAACTGAACTCACTCCTTGCTGCGAGGAAGGAAGCATGACAAGGGAGAGAGCGCATGGTGGGGAGACATAAACGAGAACAGAAATGAAGTTTAGGAAGTGAACAGGGGGGGGGCATTCCCGCACCACCACTCCAAACCCACAACGTCCTCATGCGGCCGGTGCATGCACAGCCAGCACAACCCTTGCCCAACCGAACTCACATACTGCGAGGAAGGAAGCACGACACGGAGGGAAGCGCATGGTGGGGAGACATAAACGAGAAGAGAAATGAAGTTTAGGAAGTGAACAGGGGGGGGGCATTCCCACGCACCACTCCAAACCCACAACGTCCTCATGCGGCCGGTGCACAGCCAGCACAACCCTTGCCCAACCGAACTCACATACTGCGAGGAAGGAAGCACGACACGGAGGGAAGCGCATGGTGGGGAGACACAAACGAGAAGAGATATGAAGTTTAGGAAGTGAACAGGGGGGGGGGGCCTTCCCATACACCACTCCAAACCCATAACATCCTCATGCGGCCGGTGCATGCACAGCCAGCACAACCTTGCCCAACTGAACTCACTCCTTGCTGCGAGGAAGGAAGCATGACAAGGGAGAGAAGCGCATGGTGGAGAGACATAACCCAGAAGAGAAATAAAGTTAGGAAGTGCACAAGGGGGGCATTCCCATGCACCACTCCAAACCCATAACATCCTCATGCGGCCGGTGCAATGCACAGCCAGCACAACCCTTGCCCAACCGAACTCACTTGCTGCGGCGAAGGAAGCATGACAAGGGAGAGAAGCGCATGGTGGGGAGACATAAACGAGAAGAGAAATGAAGTTTAGGAAGTGAACAGGATGGGGGCATTCCCATGCACCACTCCAAACCCACAACGTCCTCATGCGGCCGGTGCATGCACAGCCAGCACAACCCTTGCCCAACCGAACTCACCAGCTGCGGCAAAGGAAGCATGACAAGGGAGGGAAGCGCATGGTGGGGAGACATAACCAGAAGAGAAATAAAGTCAAGGAAGTGAACAAGGGGGGCCATTCCCATGCACCACTCCAAACCCACAACGTCCTCATGCGGCCGGCGCACGCGCAGCCAGCACAACCCTTGCCCAACCGAACTCACCCCCTGCGGCGAAGGAAGCATGACAAGGGAGGGACGCGTGTTGGTGGGAGACATAACTCAGAAGAGAAAAAAAGGTGTAGGAAGTGCACAAGGGGGGCATTCCCATGCACCACTCCAAACCCACAACGTCCTCATGCGGCAGGTGCACGCACAGCCAGCACAACCCTTGCCCAACCAAACTCACCACCTGCGGCGAAGGAGGCACGACAAGGGAGGGAAGCACGTGGTGGGGAGACATAACCCAGATGAGAAATAAAGTCAAGGAAGTGCAAAAATGGGGCATTCCCATGCACCACTCCAAACCCACAACGTCCTCATGCGGCCGGTGCATGCACAGC